>KZ651051.1:887392-897828 GCA_001010745.2 Gerris buenoi | reverse complement strand
ATATTAAAAAAAAAAAAATCTCTGATACATAAATTAATGGTTTTTATGCTTTTTTCAGGTAACATTGCACGATGCTCTGCCTAAAGTTGTCTGCTTATCCTGTAAAAACAAGCTCTCTGAAATTCGGACATTTGTATCTATGGCCCAGAGGACGCAGGAAAAATTACTGGCTAGTCTCGGAAAACCACCACCGTCTGATCTCACAGATGATGATATCATAGACTCTATTGAGGATGAGGATGAACCTGGTTCTCCTTGTGATGAATCCAGAGGAAGTCTTCTTCACTCCATACTCACTAATGTAATTCAATTTATTATTTTCTTGATTTGTCATGTTATGTTTGAGAGAAGAGTTATGAAAAACTCATTGAAGTAAGGTCTGTATCTATTATTAAGACTAACTAGATTCAGAAGATATTAATATAATCAATTTTGGTAAATTTGAATTGTAGTGCCAGGCCAAGATTTAGAGCCCCTTCTAACCACCACTAACCTCCCTTTAGGAAATTTCTTTGGCACATACAATACGAATTAGCTTCAATTTCAAGTAAAATAAAAAATAAAAAACTTTATCAACATTTTTGATGTGATAGTCTCCATTCTTGTGCATCTTTGTGGGCTATTGACTCAGAAACTAGGTTATTTGCTTTCAACTGGTTAAAAGAAATATATCATTTATTTTTTTCAGTTACTTACGTCACCTCTCAAAGTTAGGGCTAACATTTATATTATACGGGCTTCAAGGTATATGGCTCTAAGGAATATGTATAACAAATTTCATTAAAANTCACATATCAACTTAATTTTTTTATTAAAATCTCTTGACCTGTTTATTTTAGGAAATGTGAATGCGGAGTCTGTGGAAGAGTGTACCCTACCATGAGCACCCTTAGAGCCCATCAAATCACTCACAGTAATCTCAGGCCGCACAAATGCAATCTCTGTGACAAGACATTCAAAAGGAATCAAGACCTTAAGGTATATAAAAAAAAAATCATGGCACATCAGCCTGTGGGCAGTTTAGGTCTGCCAAATAAATTAATTTATAAATAATTAAATTTAATTGTCTTATATATTTGTTATCTCTATCGAAGAATTTATGGTACAAAACATTAAAAATTTAATGCTGAATATATCATTCTTCTTACTTGGTATTTGTATTTAAAAAATTTCAGATAGCCTCATTGATTTTTATAGATTTTTACATTGGCACTGGTGAGCCAAGAGTTTAATTTATTGGGTGTTTCTCAAATGAATTTTTGGTGTTCCTCCTTTGCTCATTGTAGTGCCAGGCCAAGATTTAGAGCCCCTTCTAACCACCACTAACCTCCCTTTAGGAAATTTCTTTGGCACATACAATACGAATTAGCTTCAGTTTTAAGTAAAATAAAAAATAAAAAACTTTATCAACATTTTTGATGTGATAGTCTCCATTCTTGTGCATCTTTGTGGGCTATTGTCTCAGAAACTAGGTTATTTGCTTTCAACTGGTTAAAAGAAATATATCATTTATTTTTTTCAGTTACTTACGTCACCTCTCAAAGTTAGGGCTAACATTTATATTATACGGGCTTCAAGGTATATGGCTCTAAGGAATATGTATAACAAATTTCATTAAAATCAGTTCAATAGCTTAGGCACCACTTTTTGACCAAGTAATATTTACTAAACACCTAAGTGGAGTAAATTATGTAAGTATGATATCGTAAGAGGCTTTAAATTTACCTCAACATGTTTAATGTGATAGGGTGGACTGAATACTGCTAACAGTGAGGATGTAACTAAACTAGAAGTAACTCTGGACCCAATGCTCTTCTTAGCTGATGAGTCGGAAGAAGATGAAGCACCTTCATCTCCTAGTCATTCCGAGTAAGTGAAAATTAAATTTATTGAATGCAGAGCTTCTTATATCTTGCCTTTAAACTGTTTAACTTACATATATTCTAATGGTTCTAAAAGTTTTGAAAGACAACAGCTAAATTTAACTAACGGCTAAAGAACTTAATTCAATTGTCTAGAATTAAAGTGTTATTATCAACTCTTCAGGACTTGTGCTCTATGGTGAGACACGTGGACTAATAGGAAAAGAGTGTCCGCAGCTAATCTAATCGGAGCTTAATCCCCCTGCAAAAAATTGGTAGCAGTCAGTTTGAATTTGTAGGATTAGGGACAACTTTCCTTCTAAGATGGTTAAAGCTCCTTCTAGAATATTTGCTATGCCACACCAGTTGGGGGTTTTTAGCGCCTAAAGCCTGGTTTACACGGGTAGAGTAAACAGGAGAGTAGAGTAGCGAGTAGAGTGCACTCTACTTCCCACGCTACCAATTTTACTAGCTACTCTACTCGCCACTCTACTCTACTCAGCATTTTTTTGGGTTTCTACGGGTAGAGTTGCTCTACTCGCTACTCTACTCTCCTGTTTACTCTACCCTTGTAAACCTGGCTTAAGTATCATCTCAATCCTTGGATATTATTTCCTCTTTTAATTCTTCATTATAATGTAACTAAACTAGAAGTAACTCTGGACCCAATGCTCTTCTTAGCTGATGAGTCGGAAGAAGATGAAGCACCTTCATCTCCTAGTCATTCCGAGTAAGTGAAAATTAAATTTATTGAATGCAGAGCTTCTTATATCTTGCCTTTAAACTGTTTAACTTACATATATTCTAATGGTTCTAAAAGTTTTGAAAGACAACAGCTAAATTTAACTAACGGCTAAAGAACTTAATTCAATTGTCTAGAATTAAAGTGTTATTATCAACTCTTCAGGACTTGTGCTCTATGGTGAGACACGTGGACTAATAGGAAAAGAGTGTCCGCAGCTAATCTAATCGGAGCTTAATCCCCCTGCAAAAAATTGGTAGCAGTCAGTTTGAATTTGTAGGATTAGGGACAACTTTCCTTCTAAGATGGTTAAAGCTCCTTCTAGAATATTTGCTATGCCACACCAGTTGGGGGTTTTTAGCGCCTAAAGCCTGGTTTACACGGGTAGAGTAAACAGGAGAGTAGAGTAGCGAGTAGAGTGCACTCTACTTCCCACGCTACCAATTTTACTAGCTACTCTACTCGCCACTCTACTCTACTCAGCATTTTTTTGGGTTTCTACGGGTAGAGTTGCTCTACTCGCTACTCTACTCTCCTGTTTACTCTACCCTTGTAAACCTGGCTTAAGTATCATCTCAATCCTTGGATATTATTTCCTCTTTTAATTCTTCATTATACAAATGAAAATCGAAGGCGTTCGAAATGAAATAATATACATTTAAGAACAATATTCTTTCACAGAAAAATTAGTGGTGAAGCTACATGGATTCCCAAACTTATTAGAGAAGCTAGATGGTGATCCTCAAATTCTATCTATTGCCATACAAGATTTGTATGGGCAAAATCTTAAGGCCAATGTCACAACTAAAAAATATTTAGAAACTTTATGTCAGACACAATTTCTTTGAATTTACTATAATTAAAAATCTTATTTAGTTGTTGTTATTGATTAACATTGTCTTTGGTTATAGTGAAGAGTATAAGAGCTCTGCTCCAGTATCTCAAATGCCACCTCTAGTGCATCTTACCCCCCGAACAACTTCTAGTCTGAGCAACAATCTACAATATCCCTCTGGGAAAGCCTATCAGTGTACTCTGTGTTACCGTGGCTTTCTCTCTGATTTAGGACTACAGAATCATATGTGGTCTCATCTTCCCTATCCAAGAAGATTGTCCCAACAGTCCCACAATGTTGCACCTCCAGAACCAAAGTAAATATACACTTGAGTATTTATTTATTTTTATATATTTTTTTAAATTTAATTTCTATCCATTTAAATAACCATTTTGTAGTCAAGGTTGAAAATATATCTCACAACAATCTTAAATTGTGGATTAAAAAAAGTAATAATAATAAAAATAATTATTCTTAATATGAGTAAAAACAGTGAGTTACATTTTCATGTAACTTTGTGGTGTCGTTTTTGGTAACGCTTTTTGAGTTTATGTGCCTAAGTAAAGACATAAAAATGTCAAAAAATTAAGCGTGCAGATTTTTGCGTTTGTATATTAGGAATTAAATCGAACATTACATTGTGCACGAAGAAAAAGTAAAAAAAAAGTACTTTTCTTCTTCTCCAGTTTGAAAAGAAGTAATATTTTACTAGATTACTGAAACGGATTTCTGTCTTGGAATTTTTGAAATCGGAGACCTAAAATTTTTACGTTCTTCGGAGAGATAACATAGCTTCTGTTACCTCCGGTAAGCTCGAGAGCAATACCAAACAAAAATATATAGTTTAAATCAATCAACACCAAGACTCAAGAAGAGAGCTCAAAAAAATATTCCGGGTAACAATTATAATGAGGAAGCTAAGGGAAAATAAAGAACGAGAGAGAAAAAAACAGTGTGACAACATTGAATCATTAATGATGATGATAAAATATAATTAATTAATGATGATGATAAAATATAATTAATTAATGATGATGATTCAATACGATTAATGATGTGATTAAATATGAGATGATGAATGATGATAATGATTAATGACTTATTAATCATCAGTATAAATTAGAGATAGTCAAAACAGAGAAATATAAAGGTGATGGGTTAATTTTCAGGGGAGTGTATAAACAATTATGGGGGGGGGGTCAGACTCATGGTCTAGAGGAAGACAGCTCTAGTTTATAAATTGATTTATTTTCATGTTCTTCTTTATCTATCAATTTATTTATTTTTTATATATTTTAGTGGCAAGACATTCTCTCCTTTGTAACCCAAACAAGGAGATTTGAGGGTTCGACTGAGGTAGTTCGATGGGTGTAAGTTCAGGGGTTGGCAAAAAGGACCCGAATGCAGTCTAGTTGCTAGGCTTGGCCTCCCCGCCCCCTTACTACTACTACTACTATTATATATTTTGATTTAAAAAAAGTGTAAATTAAGGACATCAGCATTATCTCACTTATCAACTTAATTTTTTTATTAAAATCTCTTGACCTGTTTATTTTAGGAAATGTGAATGCGGAGTCTGTGGAAGAGTGTACCCTACCATGAGCACCCTTAGAGCCCATCAAATCACTCACAGTAATCTCAGGCCGCACAAATGCAATCTCTGTGACAAGACATTCAAAAGGAATCAAGACCTTAAGGTATATAAAAAAAAAATCATGGCACATCAGCCTGTGGGCAGTTTAGGTCTGCCAAATAAATTAATTTATAAATAATTAAATTTAATTGTCTTATATATTTGTTATCTCTATCGAAGAATTTATGGTACAAAACATTAAAAATTTAATGCTGAATATATCATTCTTCTTACTTGGTATTTGTATTTAAAAAATTTCAGATAGCCTCATTGATTTTTATAGATTTTTACATTGGCACTGGTGAGCCAAGAGTTTAATTTATTGGGTGTTTCTCAAATGAATTTTTGGTGTTCCTCCTTTGCTCTGGATGGTTATTATCATCACATGTGTTTCTGATAAAGCTATCAAAAANGTCGGAAAAAAAATAAGGGCGTACCAGGTAAGTTATAAGGTAAACCGAGGAGAAGACACTGTAGGTATTTCGTCCCCGACGTCCAATCGAGGGGGGGGGGGTCGCTAAAATTCAAAAACCGAACAAAGTTTCAAATTTTAGGCGCCGCCCCCCTTTAGGTGCGTCTGGGTTAAAATTCCTACAGTCTCTTCTCGTCGTGCTTTACCTTACAGTTATATTAACACTGGGGGCCCGGTACGGCCATTTTTTTCTGACCCGGGCAGCCATCAGGGCCTCCCGTAGCGCATTCCTCCAACTTGTGCCCCAACATCTTCTGCCCCACCGTTTAATCCTTATTGCAGTAGGGTCTAAAGGAAAAAAATAAAAGCTCACTTTTGCAATATTTTGACCCCTCTTTGGGTCATCTTCAGGCTGACTAGAAGATTACTCATTCATCTTGTTGTTGCTAGAAAAATATTTTTCTCTGACCTAGGTGGCTATTGTCAATAGTTTGGATTTTTTATTAAATTCTATAGCTATGCTATGATTGTCACTATTTTTGTATCTCTATTAAACTTCCAAGCAAATTAAAAAAAAAAAAAAATCACTTTCATTTTACCCAATACAACTTCTCAAGGCATGTCTGTGATAATTTTTCGTCTGTTGATAATGTATAGTCCAATGTACTTTGGGACAAAGGAATATCACATTCCTTTTTTATACGGGGAGTAACAATCTAATGAAGTGCTATTAATGCTTTGTATGCGCATTTTAAGTAGTGATTGATCAAAAGAACGGTTTCCTACTCTCAATGTGCTCTTAAGGGTGGTTGAGTTCAATTTGTTCTGTTTGCCTATAAAGTAATCAGATGACAGCCTTGAAGGGTAATGAATAAATAATATATAACATATATTTTTTAAAAACATTGCTCCATAACTTTTTTAACTATACTAACTATATTTTTCTATTGATGTTTAGTTTCACATAAACCAGCATACAGGAGAGAGACCATACAGGTGTCCGTACTGTCCTAAAGCGTTTGCCAGCTCAGGGAACTGCTTCTCTCATCGGAAGCGAATGCATCCCAAACAGCTTGCGAAAGACAAGAGTAAGCGTCTTCAGCGGTCCAATCTATCGCATAACTAGCCATCCCTTCTCCGTCCTTAACCCGTCTTAGCTTCAGCTATTCCCTCCCCCCAATTTGAAAATACAATCTGTATAAAGGATATCAAAAATTTTCTATGTAAAGTTCTAGTTAATGTGTGTGAAAAAGAAAAAAAAAAATGTTTAGTGTGAGATATTGTTGTATATTTAGATTTTAGTGCTTTTATAGTCCACACTGATGAGCAGATGTGTAAAAGAAAATGAAATTTCTGTTAGTCTGTTAACAGTTATCAGTTCTTATTTTGTGTTGTAAAGAATCTGGTCCAAAATTAATATTTATTTTTATTTTATCTTACTTATTTATTTCAATGCACATGATCTTATTTTTAAAGAGTTATTACATTGTAACCTGTATGAATATCACTGAGACAACTTTTTTACTCTTCAATTATTTATTTTATAAAAAAATAGTGAGAGGTAGAAAAAGAAATACAATCTATTGTGTTCACATCTCTTATTCAATGCTGTAAATTATTTATGACTACAGAGGTTAAAAAAAGAAACACAACAATATTGTCACCAGACTAGTCATAATTATGAAATGGTAACACAAAATCTCAGTCAAAACAACCAACTATCTGTAAATTAGTTTGATCCATTTAGGTCTATTAGAAAACTGGATCAATGTTTTGAGTTTATTCTGGGGCCTGCCATCTTATTATTTGGTGACACCCTTTATCAAAAAACTTGATACCTAGATTTTACTGAAACAATTAAAGACAGATAGTGGAACCTCAAAAAATTATGATGGTTAAAATTTATTTCAATAACTTTAGTTGGGTATTGTTATTTTAATGGACTGATCATTTCCTTAGGATATTGAACTCCATGATGATTAACTTTCATATTCAATTTTTATGTTATTTTTATTTGGTAGGAGTTGGGTAAATATTTGGTGTGGGTTTACACTGGAAATTTGGTAAACCCACTCAAATTTTGCAAATTTACTTTCATATTCTCCAATTAAATGTGTTTAGTATTTATCCCTGAACACTAAACCAACTGAAGTGATAACAAAAGTAAGCTCTAATATTTTTTTTTTACTTGTTTCACGCTCAATACCTCTATTTTATTACTTAATATAACACGTTTTCTTTCATTCTACATGGCAGTTTCTTGATTCTGTTCAACCCTTCTAGATTTGGAATTAATGTTTTTAAGAGCCCCCAAAGTTCTCTCTAGAACAGGAGTTCGAAAAACGAACAATGATTAAAAACTTAAGTAAAAACCAATTTGAGTTCAATTTCAAGAGAGGCAAGATTATTTTTTCTCACTAACTATCTTACCAATAATTGAGTTAAGTGCCTGATTTATGTGGTTGTAAGGAAAATTTACACTCCCTTATATAAAATCCTTTTATTACTAGGGCTAGTTTATTTGTTTGGTGATTGTGGGGGCTAAACACACAATATTATGTTCAGGTTGTCAGTATACTCATCCGCTTGCCAGTATTTGATATATTGTATGTTTTCAGTGCACTGTTCTCAGATAAAAACATAAGATAGAAGTACGGGACAACTAGAACACCAAACTCTAGTTTTTTTTTATCTGTAAAAGGGTCCATACTTTGCTACCTGTTCAAGTGGTTAAAGTTATAAAAAATAAAAAAAATAAAATAAGTAATAATACTACTCAATTCAGTAAATTGCCATGTCTGAGTTTTTTGTAATTTTCTATCAATATTTGCCTTAGCAATGAAATAATAAATGAATTTGTTTAGAGAAGAAAATTAAGCTTGCCTTCCTTGAATAAATATTAAAATAAATTTACCTCTCATTCAGTGTGAGCGCAGAATTGTATGATATTCATAGGTGCAATATTAAGTTTGTCAGAGCGGACTAAGCATACGAGATTATTGTTTTTTCTTTATCTTTTTTTTATGTTTTCATGTATTTTTTATTTTATTATTTTTTGTGTGTGATTTATTTATTTGTTCCTTTACAAATTAAATGATTTTTTTTTTTTTTTTTTTCTTTTTCAAAATGTTTAATTTTCGTGATATTTTAATTCTCTCTTTTTTGTGCAGTTTTTTTTCATATTTAAATATATTATTGTTGTTACTATATTATTTTTTTTTTTTTCTTTGTGAAGTACTTAATACTTTGAATTGACTTGTTTTTTTTATTGTTCTAGTCTTTGATTTATAGTCTTGATGTGCTTATTATTTAGTTGCCAATGTATTGTAATTATTGTAACGTATTGAACAAATGTTTTTTTAAAAAAATATGTATAATCTATTCAAGAGCAGGAAAGCATATTATTATGAGGTGAAATTAAAACTATACTGTTAAAAACAAATAATTTTATCTTTTCTAGTCTTATACTTGCTAAGTATTATTGTTTATAAATAATTGCTCATTTTTATTTATTATAAATTACTTGTACTTTCTCTCTTTAGAAATTTAAGAACAATTATAACACCTTATTAATTTGATTTAAGAAAATAAAATAGAAAGGTATTATTATGCCGTTAATTAATATAAAAATCGAGATAAAAGTTGTAAGTCTTCAGGTATTGATTGTTAAAGCGTTATTTCTTACTTATTTGAAAGTATTTTCTCGGGGTTTCATGTTAGAAGATATTTAAGTACAATTAAGAAAATATTTATTACTTCTAGTCAAATTTTAATACATGGGAATGCCGTAAGTTGTGTATTTTACTGTAAAAAATGAAGAAATTTTTATGTTAGTTCTTCAATACAAACTTCCCTGAAGATATCTCCTGTGAGAACAAAATGTTTGGAAGTATAACTTGCAGTGTTTGTCATAGAAAGTCTTTAGAAGGTCTTATTATTGGTAGCTCATTATTTGTAATAATAGCTCATTATTGTTAATAATATTGTTCATTCGAACCTTTAACGTTCAGAACATAGAGTAAGTTGTAAGAAAATACTTCTAAAATACCAAAGAAAATTATATTATTTAAAGAAAAGTTTAGCTACTTGGTTTATTATCTACATTTAATTCGATTTATTTTATTGAATGGAAAGGGTTTTCCAAATTTTTTATTTTAACTTTTCTAAATAAAAGGTCATTAATAGAACAAAGTCCTTGTAATTTCAGGTTTGACATATGTATAATTTTTAATAATAGTACCCAATTATTACATTATATATAATATAAAGTCATATTATTCTTAAACGTTGGTCTCAAATTCTAGTTTGAATTTTTTTACTAGTCCTTTTATATTATTTGCAATAAGATAGTCCTTTCATACCATATTCGTTATAGTTATGTAGCTCTTTACTTTATAATTTCTCTTCTATTTAACCCTTTGAGGACTGTAAGCGGAGATCTCCGCGAAAAAGAGTGTGTACCAAAAAGACTGTAAGCGGAGATCTCCGCGGTCGAAAAAAAGTGCCACCAGGACTGTAAGCGGAGATCTCCGCGGTCGAAAAAAAGTGCCACCAGGACTGTAAGCGGAGATCTCCGCGACGAGTTTTTTTTCCTTTTCTCTTACATTTATGCCCGGGACTGTTTAGTAAGAGACATTTAGCGCTTTCTAGTGGCAGACCGAGGTATTATATGCTTTTTAAAAGAGTCGTATAGATAGAGCTGGGGTATCTATTGCGTTATAAGAAGGAACAGCAGGGAAGACGACGCGGCGTCAAAGAAAGATCTTTTACAACTAAGCCATGCTCTGTCTGCGTGCATTCACCCCTTTCTTTTTGCATAGAACCTTGTTTTTCCCCAAGATTTTACACGTCCTTTTTCTTTACTAATATAAAAATAAAAAAAATAATTTTCTTCTACCTTATGCCTGACCCTTATAATCCCTAGGCCAGCCGGTCTTCCCCGCCCTTGATTT
>KZ651051.1:853130-886663 GCA_001010745.2 Gerris buenoi | reverse complement strand
ATATTAGGGTGGCCCTTAATTTTTAACTTTTTTTTTTCTTTGCTCCCAACCCCTAATTTTGTTCGAATACATGAAAAACATATTCCATAAAAATTTTAGACCGATCGGAGGCGATTAACCCGTGCCGCCGGGCCTTTAAAGTTTTATAATAGTCAAAATTGCCAATTTTGGTTACATCACTATACTTTTTTAACATTAGGGTGTGGTAAAATAACATATAAAGGTAAATACATACATGTTTTGTAAACTAGACATATTAAACTTATTATCCTGACCTAGAACAAACCTATTATTGGCTTGGTTCGAAATTTAATGATTGACATACATAACTTTTTTCATTTTTTTCTGTCTTTTCTTAATAAAATAGTGTATTATAAAAAAAAACTTTATTTTTTATTTTTAATTAATCAAAAAATAACTTACTTTAGTAGTATTATCTTCTGTAAATACTTCCTTAATCTGTGTAAAGACTGAACATTTAATCTTGTTTTAATAAAAACATTTTTATTGTTTCAACACATAGTAAAATTGATTCAGTGGATTCTAGTCTGAAATAATCCTCCAGTTTTGTCTGAATAGATAGCTTCTTACTTTTTTTTTTTTTTTTTTTTTTTTTTTTTTTTATATTTTCATGTATTGGCTTTACTAGAAAATCTATACACCAAATAGCATTACATCTGTAACAGGGAGTTAGGAAGATATCGGAGGTGTGCAATCTGCCCGCTTTTGGTTTAGGATCTCCCCCTCTACTACTCCGCTCAGTAGGGCCTATTTTATTTAATGTCAAATTCTTTTTTAATTTAATGAGTCAAATTCTTTTTTAATTTAATGAGTCAAATACTTTTTTAATTTAATGAATCAAATTCTTTTTTTTAGTCTTTTGTTTTTGTTTCCTAATTTTGTAAAATCCCAACTACCTTTTAATTTAAGTTAATTATTCTAAGATACTCTTATAGAAAAGGGCCCCCATTTTTGTTTTTTATACAAAAGAGTTTATATCCCTTAGTCAAACTACTAAATATACTTGTAATAATCATTTACACTTATGTATTTATATTATATAACTAATTAAGTGTGGCTCACTTACATTATACATAAAATTTTCATTTTATTACCACCGCAACAACAATATCAAACATATGAAATGACAAGTAAACAAGTGAGGCAACCTTCACTACATAATACATATCACTAACAATATCAAAAATATGAAGTGACAAGTAAATAAGTGAGGCAACCTTCACTACATAATATCACTAACAATATCAAAAAGATGAAGGGACAAGTAAACAAGTGAAGCAACCTTCACTACATAATATCACTAACAATATNTATAACGTAAAAAGTAACGTGTCTCAAAAGAGAGAGAGTATGAATGGATGGTAGAAAAAGCGCTAGTCCTGGGGGTTCAAGTAGGAAAAAATACACGCCGTCCACAGGGAACATATTCATATAAACCAGTCAGTCCTGAAAGGGTTAACTAATAAGTTTAAATGTCACCGCATTAAAATGAAAACATCTCAGTATTCTATGCTTACCTGCTCATGTAGAATTTAAGTGCAATTAAAAAATGTTATTTTATTTTCTAGTCAAATTTCACTGTATGTGCCATAATAATTTTTTTAAAAAATAGATGAAGATGTCTATTAACACGAGTACGGGATAGTCAATTTTTTGTTTATTTTATTTATCTGCATGTAGTTTAAAAGTATAATACATGAAGGATATTTAAATTGATTTATATATTATTTAAAAATTAATTTTCATGTTTATTGCAATTAATAAGTTTCATTGTAATAAAAAAGAAGTTAATTATTTTATTCACTCTTATTTTTTTGTTATTTAATTGTTTATCTGTTTTAGAATGATTTTATTTGCGTGATTTTTTTTAAATGTAACTTATTACTTTTTATTGGAAAATATTAAAAAGCTCTAAATTGCCCATCAGTTTGTCATGAGGCAACAATCTTTTAACATGGAAATATTCTTTGGAAATTTTAATTCATATTTAATATATTATATCGAGGTAATCCAAAATCAACTAATCTTATGATGTACTGTTTACTATGTTGTGTTTTTCATATTTTGTTATCAAGACATGATACCCAAAATATTTAATGTATCCTGGTTTACATCCAGTCCACTTGTGTGGAAGAAAGCAGGGAATTAAACCAGTTTCTTAAAATACTCATTGCTCCCCTCATTGGGACCGTAAATTCAATTAGCCGTCGGCAAAAGAAAATACAGTTTTAGTGTATATATGTGGTTAAAGTTATAAAAAATAAAAAAAATAAAATNTGACAAGTAAATAAGTGAGGCAACCTTCACTACATAATATCACTAACAATATCAAAAAGATGAAGGGACAAGTAAACAAGTGAAGCAACCTTCACTACATAATATCACTAACAATATCAAAAATATGAAGTGACAAGTAAACAAGTGAAGCAACCTTCACTACATAATATCTCTTACAATGTCAAACATATAAAGTGACAAGTAAACACCTTTCAATGTCCACTTTTTCACCTTTATCATAAGATCTAAGAGAGGTGTTATTTCTCATTGAAGCAATATGCCATTTACAAACTATTTATGAGAGAGAATCTTTCTCACTGTGTTTTTCTCGATGTTTCACTCACATTGATGATCATATCAAGTAAATAGACGAAGTTGCTGGTGCCTCTGTCAATACCCTAATTTTATGTTGATTGAATGTAAAAAAAGTAAATAAAAAATTATGACGATGTTTGTAGAATAGCTGCTCTGTAGTTTTAAGTGCTGAATAGTTGAAAACAGCTTGGTTTTCTGATGAAAACCAAGCTGCTGAATAGTTGTTGCATTATATCATCTAGTAAACCTTTAATTAAGATTATTGATTATTTTTATATTTTATTTTTACTTTGGAGAGATAATCATTTGGTTTCTACCCATAACTGTCTTTTCACCACTGGAGGGTTATATGGAATCAGACTAAAATATAATACAGTTATATATAATATTTTATGAGATTATACCTTTTTAACGATTATGTAATGTACTTATTAAATACGAAGTTTTTTTTTAAGAGGCCCTAAAATATAAAAGGTTTAGGTAAATAACAATCTTTGTCTTCAAAATAATAAAATTTTATTTGGTTGATTTAACAAAAATGGAAGGTGTTTGTTTATATCAACCAGAATATCATGTAACCTAGGTACTAATTTACTTGGTTATCCAGCCACAGACTTGCCATGTGTGGACTTAATTAGTTACCCACCCTATTTTTTTTACTTAATAAGGAATATACTAAGAAATTTTGGATTGAGGAACATCGTTCTTCTGCTTGTAAAGGTGTTAGGTGTTAATATCTCTTAATCTAATTTACTATTAAGACAAGGGAATAATTACACTTTAAAGTAATTTTGGGTGGGGGTAACCAAGTAAATGAGTGCCCATACTTCACTGTAAATTCTTGATTACTACAAGAAATAAACTACAGTAAAATGGTTATTTTGCAGTAATTGTTCAACATTTTGTTAATTTTTTTAAAAAAATTATATTTTGTTTGTCAATTTCTGTATGTTCTTTTTTTAATATTAATAGTTATTATTATTTTTCTAATAGCTATGATTTCAACACAATTAGATGCCATTCTGTACTTAATTTTAATTCACACAATTTGAATAGTTAAATAGTTACGTCAATTTTCTCCTCTGTGATTGTAAGATTAATATTTATAGTTGTTAAATCAAATTTTTAAGTTGTTTTACTATCATTTTATTGAACGAGATCATACTGAATAAAAGCTTGATCAGTTTTTATACTAAATATATAAATGAGTTTATATATTTTTTACTTAACTCATAATTTTAAGTGATTGAAACCAATCTGTATAAATTTGGCTATTATGGTTCAATCATTTGATAAAATTTATTTATTTTTACTTTTTTATTCAGTATGATGAATTTTTAAGTTTTCACCTTTTTTAAAAACTGCTATAATTAATTTTTGAATAATTTACCAAACTATAACCTGTTGGAGCATGTTTAGAGCTTTAAGAATTCAGTGTATATTTTAGTCATTATTGATATAAGTAATGTTTTTTTTTTATTATTATTATTTTATTATTTTTTGTTTTAAATGTACTTAAATTGAAGTTGATTTAAATGTTAGTTATTAATCACTCATAGTTTTTGAAATGAGCACCCAGTTTAGTATTTTCAGAACCAATATGTCACATGAGCTTCTTAAGCTAAGAGCTCCGGTATTTTTTATAGCTTTCTAATAGAGAAAAACAGGTGAAAAAAAATGATTTTTTAGTATTATTTTATACATGACTGTATATTTGTTTATAATTGAGTGGATGTAAACACGTGCTGTATTAAAGAAGTGATCTGATTTATATGTCTTGTTTCACTTTTTTTAAAGGAGGCCGATTCTGTAACCTTTTTTTATATATATCCACTATGACATTATATATCAAACCTCACTTTTTATCAAAGTGTTGTTATATAATGTAGTGAATCTGTAAAGTGGTGCCAGCGCTGTATGTGGCCGTATACTGAACTGCGGATTGACAGTGTCCTTTTTATTGGCCATTTTATAGTTATTTCAGTAAATTTTATTCATTTTTTTATGGATTTTTAAGGTGTATTTAAAAATAAAAAAAACTATTTGATTTTCATTTCTTTTATCAACTAGTTTTTTATTTTTAAATGCACCTTAAAAATCCATCAAAAATTGAATAAAATTTACAATTTAAAGGAGGTGTTTNGCAACCTTCACTACATAATATCACTAACAATATCAAAAAGATGAAGGGACAAGTAAACAAGTGAAGCAACCTTCACTACATAATATCACTAACAATATCAAAAATATGAAGTGACAAGTAAACAAGTGAAGCAACCTTCACTACATAATATCTCTTACAATGTCAAACATATAAAGTGACAAGTAAACACCTTTCAATGTCCACTTTTTCACCTTTATCATAAGATCTAAGAGAGGTGTTATTTCTCATTGAAGCAATATGCCATTTACAAACTATTTATGAGAGAGAATCTTTCTCACTGTGTTTTTCTCGATGTTTCACTCACATTGATGATCATATCAAGTAAATAGACGAAGTTGCTGGTGCCTCTGTCAATACCCTAATTTTATGTTGATTGAATGTAAAAAAAGTAAATAAAAAATTATGACGATGTTTGTAGAATAGCTGCTCTGTAGTTTTAAGTGCTGAATAGTTGAAAACAGCTTGGTTTTCTGATGAAAACCAAGCTGCTGAATAGTTGTTGCATTATATCATCTAGTAAACCTTTAATTAAGATTATTGATTATTTTTATATTTTATTTTTACTTTGGAGAGATAATCATTTGGTTTCTACCCATAACTGTCTTTTCACCACTGGAGGGTTATATGGAATCAGACTAAAATATAATACAGTTATATATAATATTTTATGAGATTATACCTTTTTAACGATTATGTAATGTACTTATTAAATACGAAGTTTTTTTTTAAGAGGCCCTAAAATATAAAAGGTTTAGGTAAATAACAATCTTTGTCTTCAAAATAATAAAATTTTATTTGGTTGATTTAACAAAAATGGAAGGTGTTTGTTTATATCAACCAGAATATCATGTAACCTAGGTACTAATTTACTTGGTTATCCAGCCACAGACTTGCCATGTGTGGACTTAATTAGTTACCCACCCTATTTTTTTTACTTAATAAGGAATATACTAAGAAATTTTGGATTGAGGAACATCGTTCTTCTGCTTGTAAAGGTGTTAGGTGTTAATATCTCTTAATCTAATTTACTATTAAGACAAGGGAATAATTACACTTTAAAGTAATTTTGGGTGGGGGTAACCAAGTAAATGAGTGCCCATACTTCACTGTAAATTCTTGATTACTACAAGAAATAAACTACAGTAAAATGGTTATTTTGCAGTAATTGTTCAACATTTTGTTAATTTTTTTAAAAAAATTATATTTTGTTTGTCAATTTCTGTATGTTCTTTTTTTAATATTAATAGTTATTATTATTTTTCTAATAGCTATGATTTCAACACAATTAGATGCCATTCTGTACTTAATTTTAATTCACACAATTTGAATAGTTAAATAGTTACGTCAATTTTCTCCTCTGTGATTGTAAGATTAATATTTATAGTTGTTAAATCAAATTTTTAAGTTGTTTTACTATCATTTTATTGAACGAGATCATACTGAATAAAAGCTTGATCAGTTTTTATACTAAATATATAAATGAGTTTATATATTTTTTACTTAACTCATAATTTTAAGTGATTGAAACCAATCTGTATAAATTTGGCTATTATGGTTCAATCATTTGATAAAATTTATTTATTTTTACTTTTTTATTCAGTATGATGAATTTTTAAGTTTTCACCTTTTTTAAAAACTGCTATAATTAATTTTTGAATAATTTACCAAACTATAACCTGTTGGAGCATGTTTAGAGCTTTAAGAATTCAGTGTATATTTTAGTCATTATTGATATAAGTAATGTTTTTTTTTTATTATTATTATTTTATTATTTTTTGTTTTAAATGTACTTAAATTGAAGTTGATTTAAATGTTAGTTATTAATCACTCATAGTTTTTGAAATGAGCACCCAGTTTAGTATTTTCAGAACCAATATGTCACATGAGCTTCTTAAGCTAAGAGCTCCGGTATTTTTTATAGCTTTCTAATAGAGAAAAACAGGTGAAAAAAAATGATTTTTTAGTATTATTTTATACATGACTGTATATTTGTTTATAATTGAGTGGATGTAAACACGTGCTGTATTAAAGAAGTGATCTGATTTATATGTCTTGTTTCACTTTTTTTAAAGGAGGCCGATTCTGTAACCTTTTTTTATATATATCCACTATGACATTATATATCAAACCTCACTTTTTATCAAAGTGTTGTTATATAATGTAGTGAATCTGTAAAGTGGTGCCAGCGCTGTATGTGGCCGTATACTGAACTGCGGATTGACAGTGTCCTTTTTATTGGCCATTTTATAGTTATTTCAGTAAATTTTATTCATTTTTTTATGGATTTTTAAGGTGTATTTAAAAATAAAAAAAACTATTTGATTTTCATTTCTTTTATCAACTAGTTTTTTATTTTTAAATGCACCTTAAAAATCCATCAAAAATTGAATAAAATTTACAATTTAAAGGAGGTGTTTAATTTTAACAACGTTTGTTGAAGAAAGTAGTTATTTCAGTTGAATATAATTCTTCCTAGTTTGCTCCTTTGATACTAATGGATAATATGTAATTGGATCTTGAAGTTATTTCAGTCAGAAAACTAGAAAAGTGAATGAAAACATCAATAATGGCGTCACTTTGTTTTGGTTTTTAGCATTTGATATACAACAACATAACCTGACGAATTATATCAACAACAATTTTGAGTTGCTATATATCAAACCTTATTTATAAGTTTCTCCTTATATAACAACAGACAAAGTTACAATATTCACTTTGACAGGTTGCGTGCGCATCTTCATAACAACAATTTGATATATAACAACATGAAAAGGGAGGTTTCAAAGTTACAGAATCGGCCTCAAGGTGTTTTTCATGTGATAATAGAGAGATTAAATAAGACGTAGTTTTGATTGTCGTGATACTTTAATGACTTCATAACTGAGTTTAAACAAGACGTATACAAAAGACGTAGTGAGGAGGTTATAGGTTACAGGTTATATTTATGTTTTTAACAGTTTTTTTTTTTATTATCGTATTATATTATTTATAATCGAGATAAACTCAAATAACGTTAAAAAATGAAGTAAAAAAGGTGTTACAACAACAGTGACAGATTGAAGTATCACGTCTTTTCAGAGTATGAGTATGACAATTTATACGTGGGCATACGCAGTAGGTTTGACCTCAGAAAGACTTATGGCATTAATTGCACTTCACGTCTTATTTAAACTCTCTAATATCCCATGATTGTTTACCTTTTCACCACTCTCAGGTTCTGTAATGGTAGAGAGTGGTTTTTACACAAACCTCTAGGTCTGCAATGCAACTAATGGTTAGTCCACCAATCTCTAGATCTATGATGCAGAGAGTTGTTTTCCTACCGATCTCTAGAACTAAGACTTCATAGGAAAATATATTTTTTAACAAATAATGGTGTAATATTCTTAATACACACCATTCACTAAGCTGACTAAAAGAATCACAGAAAGTTTGTGACTGTTTTTGTGGTAGCAACCTTTAGTTCTTTAGCAAAGAGAAGATGAGAATGAGGAGAAAGGTTTCATTCCTAAGTCAAGTTCTTTAATGGTTTTATCATTTTATATCACATTACTTCTGTTTTTACTGGTCTTATATTACTTTGCTTTGTAAGTTTCATCGCACACCTATTACCCCAATTTCGAACCACTTCCTGTCATTCAATCTTCTCCAAATTTTGCACATAGAAACAACTAAGATGAAGAATACAGAAACCAAAATAATAATAATAAAAAAACAAAATGGCGTCATCTTTCTTTGCTTTTTAAGTTTCATCGCACGCCTATTACCCCAAGTTTGAACCACTTCTCGTCATTCAATCTTCTCCAAATTTTGGACATAGAAACAACTAAGGTGAAGAAAACAGGAAAAAAAAAAAAATCTTAAAAGACCAGTTTTCAAAAATGGAGTTTTTAATAAACATAGGTTTAAAGGGAAAACAAACTTGCAAAAAAAAATGTATTAAAAAACAAAATAATTATTTAAAAAATCATATAATACGAGTTCAGATTTTTTGCTACTTGGATCTAAAAAGGTGTAAACAACCAAGTTTTAAAAAAACTTTTTAAATAAAACAGTTTATATGTACATAGTACATATTATTTTTAAATGACCTGATTAGTCCCTGGTATATCGTTGGTGGTGGTGGGTCAATAAAAGAAGAATTTACATAGTGAATAAAAATAATCAGATTTTTTAACAACCAATCGTAAATAGAAATAGAGGATAGCAACTATCAATTACTATTTATTTATATTGTTGTAAACGTTCATTTTTAATATATTATTTTTTTAATAAATTAGGTTAAAAACAAAGTGATGACACTTTAATGTTAGTCTTGAGATCAGACTTAAGTTAATTGTTAGAGACAGTGGTGAACAGTATTTGATCAGGATTGAATTTAAGCCAAACTCGGAGATTCTTGGTTGTTGTTAGTAACGTAGGCCAGTCTTGGTCCTTTCAATGGATAGTCTCAGAAGGATTACAATCAGGCTCTTAGCCTTGTTCCTTTAATTAATTTCACCTGTGAATATAATTAGTGTCACTAATTTGTCTTATTTGATTATCTCTTAGATGTATAATTGATGAAATAACTTCAAAGGTTGAAACAGAATGCTGTTAAGAGTTCATTGGCCTTAGAAGGGTCAAAGGCATTAGTCTCATTAATTAAGTTAGTTGTTTCTTTCGAGATTCTATTGCTTGCTTATTATTTTTAGTGATATTGCATAAAGTACAAACTTGATCGGTTTGTTTAATATAGACTGGTTACAACCTCAAATAACGAAGCGGTCAGAATAAACTATGAGTTCCTTCTCCTTCAAATCAAAATTAAAGCTTTGCTTATTGTGAACAAAATTATTAAATCTAGTAAAAAAAAAAAAAAAAAAAAAAAAAATCCTGATTGATTTTGGCCACAATAGTAGTAACATAAGTTTACTTAATTAACATATCTGTTCTTAAAAAAAGTTTTTTTTAACAATAATTTACTGATTTTGTTCTTTAATTTTTAATCACTAAAGAACTATTATTACCTTGAATATTATTATTACCTTGAATAAAACTTTGATTTAATTTTAGCATCAATTTTAAACCAATGAGTTATTGTTTAATGTAAAATTGTATTTAAACTTTTTTTTATTGGTAATTCTTGAGATAACAAACTTTCAATTGCGTTGATTGTTTATTTATTCTATTTGAATGAGAGCAGATGGTTAACGAAACAAGTTTATGTTTAACAAGACTGTTTCCCTTATCCCCTTGAGACACTTCTTATCGAGGCTCCACTGTATTTAATTTTTTTTTTTTTACATTTGCATTCTAAATTTCAGGTAATAAACATGTTCTTAGGCATCCCTTTTAATTCAGAAAAGTAAACATTTAGTGTTGTGTTAAGTTATCACAATCTGGGTAACCTAATTCAGAATGAACTCTTAAAATTATCTAAATATTACCACTGTTATCAATAACAGAGAATTTTTTTTAAAACTCTTAATGATAAAACTTTTATCATTAAGGGAAGTTGCATGTCGTGCTTTTTTTTTACAAAGTTAAGTTTTAGCCGTACACAAAATTTTAAGAAACAAACTTTTATTTTCTAAGTCGATCAATTAATGAAAACGTCTTAGGTTTGAGGTTTGAGATGCGTTTCCTTCTCTTTATTTTCAGCTTAGTAAAATAGACCAAAGTGAATTAAAGCAAAAGGTGGAAAGTTCTCCAACTTTACCCTCTCAACTCTCAACCTTTTAGTAGTGGAATTATTTAGAACCTTGTTCTGAATTAGACCAATACTACCTTGAGTTTGAGTAAAAGCAGAAGTGAAGTTTAGTGTGTAATGCTTTTACACCCTATAGCTCCGTACATTCGAGAGGTTCTTTAAATTGTAGGATCACTACATCAGTATCAAGTTACTTTGAATTAAACTTTATCTTTAGAGCCCTATACTTGTTCAAACATGTTGTTCAAACCAGTCCTGCAACCTGCCTACTATACACAGTTCAAAAGCTATTTTATGGGGTTTTGATTTTACAAATAAGTTTGCCTAACCTGAAACTTGATTGTACATTGTACGACACGTTGAAACGTGTTGTACAACTGAAGTTATATTTAGATCAACAATCAACATATACCGGTGCCTTTAGACCTAATAATGTTTCTTATATTATCAGAACTTACTTCTGTTCATTGATGCTTGAATAACTGGGTTGTATTTGTATTTTTCAGAAAAAATAGTTAACGATCTTTTCCTTGTTGCATTAGTGTATTAATGATATTTTTAAAACCTATTTGACCTTTTTATAAGGCCTTAAAACATGTTGAAATTTTCACAGAAAATAACTTTAAAATTGCAAAGAAAACCTTTTTGAAAGGATTAAAATAAATCTTATCTTATCTCCTAAAACTAAATTAATTAATAACAATATTTACATATATATTATATGGAATTATATTAAGCTACTTAGAGAAAAAAGCATTCATAAATTACAATCGTCCTTAGAACTATAAAAAGGTTTTATAGTCTTCCCTTGTGCTCTTAAAATAAGCAGCTCTGTATAGACAAGGGAAAAAAATCATTATGAATTGATAAATTATTTGAAACCCTTATTATAAGTGATTAAATCTTTTAAATTTTTAGCCAATTAGTTTTTTTTATCCAGAGGGGGACAGGCTTGTTAACATTCAGGTGGCAGCACTTTAGGGAAGTTAATTGGGCCTCGCACACCAGATTTTTAACCCTACTTTAATTATATTTAATTTTTCAGGAATTATTTACCTTGCTATGTATTATATTAAAATTCATCAGAAAAAGTTATAGAAAGCACTTGGCGGAGCACTAATATCACACCACAGTAATGACACTTAGCAACTAAATGCTGACAGAACCAAGGAGACATAATGTACACTTCCTACGATATCTAGCTTATAATAAAAGCAGAGTGAATAATAAATAGCAGAGCGTCTTATTTTACTGGTAACTCTCTGTAGATCACTTCACTTGATAATTCATGAACTGCAGTGCAAACTCCATGATCGCTTGAAGGTTAAAAAATTACCCATAAAATATTTACCATAGCAAATATGCTTAAATAATTTAAAAGGGTTTAAAAATGTCTTAAATATTTAAACACCTACAATTTTTTAAATACTTTATGCAGGGTTATTAAAAATGAATGAACCGATTCCATGAAGCTATATTTTATTAAGAATAAGTACAACAAACGTTTTATCAAACCACAAATATTCTACCAATTATTAAGTTTTATTTCCTGTCCTATAAATGTTCAAAGTGTCCAACATCTGCAGCACGGGCCACGTCAAGGCGATATGATAATTCCTTACAAATACGTTGCAGTATATCAAGATCACGATCCAATGAGTTTATCGCTCTTATAATTTAATTTTTGAGGTAATCAAGGTTAGTATATTATTGTTAAATCTTTACCGAAAAACATGCTGCACTTTGACGTAAGAATTAGCTTTTGAGAACATTTTCTGCTGAGGTGTCACCTTTGTGAGCGTGTAAGCAACTAAATACGAGAAAAGGGATGCACCCTATCCAGCGCCTGATGAGTGCTCTCTGGTGATAACTAGTCAGCAGGAATGCAGAATGTAGTTGAATGCAATATGACTCATTTCGAGAAGTTGCTTAGGAATGAGAAATAGGACTTGAAATCAAATGGTTTATATTATGGTTATGTTATTAATTTGATAACCCTGTTGTACCACCTAATCAAAAAGGATTGTATTAGCTAAATTTTTTTTTATAAAACAAAATATTTGTTTTAATAATATAAATGTTGTAATTTGTTTTCTAAAAGTTAAAAATCTTTAAATAGGTATTAATAAGAAAAAAGTTTCCTAAAAATTAAAACTGAATTACTATAAAACAAATAACTATTTTTTTATGAAACAAAAAAAAAAATTATAAAACAACCAACTATTAATAAACTAAATTAATTTATTTTAATTTTGTTTATGCATTAATGGATTGTAATCTAAGTAAAATGTAAATTTAATATAGAGCTTCACAATAAATTGTTCAAATTATACAATATTTAAAGAGAGGAACAAATTTTTTTATCGAATTTAAATTTTTGTTTCATCTTATTATTGTTATTATTTTTTTTTAAAAAAAGCTTTAATTTCTTAGTGATATCATGACCTGTGATAACGCGATTTCATTGTTATACTTAATAATATGGTGTTTCTTTATTAAAAAATAATTATAAAACAGTTTTTTTACAGTTCATTATATTATCTAAGATTTTAAAAACAGTTGAATTTAAATTTAGCGCTATATTAACGAGCATGCGTAGAACGGTTAATAATCGAACGTTGTATCGATAATCGATAGTCCCTTTTTACCCTTTTAGACGTCGATCGTCAGTTTGACGCGGCCTTCGGACATGTTATTTTCTTTTGCGATCGTTTTCGTGTTTATTTTTAGTGATTCTTAGCTTTATTTGTTATTTATATCATGTTTATTGTTCGAAGTATTGTCGCTAACAGAAGGTCTCTTTTGGTGAGTGAAATATTCTATTGTCTTATGTTTTTATTGAGTTTTATTATGCCAGTACATTTCCGTTTTTAACGGTACCGTTCGTAACTTTTTTCCGTGAAGTGTTTGGTTTGTAGAAATTAATTTGATGGATATAAAAGAATCCTTTTTAATGATTCCTTCCTTAATTAATGATCTTAATCAATTTAAATTCGATTAATCTCAAATTGATTCTTTTGTACTTAAACAAAATCTATTTGTTTCTCCAAATTAATTTGATACTGTAATTAAGGTTATGAAATATATCGATTAGGATCCTCGTATGTCCTCTACTTTTTTTATATCCATTTTTCTTGAAGGATCTGAATCTGACGTTCCACCATCTTGAATCTTGACGTTGGCTTACATTACAGCCAATTTGATTAGTCTTTTAAGTTGATCTTGAAGGTGACCTACACAACTGAAAACCAGGACGCTCAAAAAAAAAAATAAGCAACAGGTTAATGTGTGTAAAAAAAAAAAAAAAAAACAAATTCGTGGTAAAAATTATTTATCTATTATTTTGGATCCCTGGTCATCCCCCACACCCCAATCTACAATTATAAAGATTTTTCATATTTGATATCTCCTGGTTCTTTGTTTTCACCAGAATATTTTACCAATAACTAGGAGAGTCAATAAGGTTTCTAACAATGTTTACGGTATCGGTAATCTGCGACCCTAATAATTGGCAATTGTAACCTGAATAAACCTTTTGTATCCTTAAGATCCTAATCTGGGGGATTGTTTACCTGAATTACTGACCCTCTTCTCCTTACAATCCTAATCCGAGGCATTTCTTACCTGAGGAAACCTATATTTCCTTAAGATCCTAATCTGGGGCATCTTTTTACCTGAATTACTGATCCTCTTCTCCTTACAATCCTAATCCAAGGCACCTGAGGAAACCTGTATTTTCCCTTTCCCTTACAATCCTAATCTGGGGCATTGTTTACCTGAAATAAACCTTTTATCCAAATCCGTAGCATTTCTTACCTGAAGAAACCTTTTTTTCTAGAAGAAGGTGCGAAACGTTATTAATGAAGGATTGAAAGCCTCTCACGGCTGTTAGGAGATATAATAGTTATATTATTATTATTATAAATATATTTTATTTCTCCTTAACACAATAAAAATCTTATTAAAAGTCCTTACACGAATCTAACTTATTCATTCCCACTGATAAGATTTGATTGAGATTTATCTTTAAATCGTTTACTTTTATCTCTTACTTTTAATTAGAGAGGACTAATTGCGAATCTGTTACTTATTTTGCTAATTGATATTTTTAAATAATATGGTGTATTTTTTAGGCCAAGGAAGGTTATACTTATACAAAAACTTACATAAAAATAGGTAGATCTTGTCTACTTTTTACTAATAGACTAAGGGCAGGGGTCCTATGATGATGTGTGGTATTGCCAACCTCAATTTTACTAATTATAAGCATAAGAAATGGATCTGGCATATGAAGCAACTTTTAAAATACCATTCATTATGTTAGCTACATCTGTCATCGCGAGGCTCTCTACTGTTCTAAATTAAGGAATAACTAACTTGAATATATAAATACATTCATAATAACATAGCTCATGCTGTTTGTCATAAACATAATTTATCACTCTCTAGTTTTGGAATAATATTGTCTGGCATTGGGTTGAACTGTAGAAAACCTATGGATTGTTAGTGTAGACATCAAGTGCTTCTTTTTTCTTAGTAAAAAGTGATTGCTGCCTCTCACTCATATTAATATAATATAGCTCTGATATTGAGGCAAACTTTATATTAACATTAACATATCTGTGACGTTAGACATCTTAGATGTGGTCTTTATTGGTCTACTACTAAACAAATTAATTTGTTATTTTCTATTCTTATACTATGGCTCTTATAGCTCTGACATTGTTTTGAATTGTGTAAAACCTATATCTATGAAATAGTTTAGACATCTAGTGGCTCATTCTACCCTAATGCAAAATGGTTCTGACATTGAGATGTCATTGTTGTCACTGTCTAGTCTTGGCTTTGGTTCTAACATCGACAACTCTCAATAATTGTAGAAATCTTGTCACTACACTATAATAGTTGATACTGTCTAGTCCTGAGCTATTATGATTCTGACAGAGATATGCAATGATATTGTAGAAATCTCGTGGCTCTACCTTGCAAACAGCTTTTATAGTAAAATAAAATGTCATTATACTTAAACCCATTGTGAGGAAAGCATCAGATTTCACTTTATTAAAAAAAAAATAAACAGGTCAAGTGTATGCTAGCCATCACACAACGAGGGTCCGTAGGCAACACTGATATGTTTGAGTAGTATCCTATTGATGGTGTTTTTTAAAATACTAAAAAGCTTATTTTGAACTATTATATGGGTCTGATATTCTCAAAACACATAAAAAAACTTCTAATCAAGTATTTTTTTGACATTGAACCGGAAAACAGCCATATACCTACATTCATCGAAAAGACCATAACTATAAAAAACCGTATTTTGTCAATAAAAAATTTCCAAAAAGTGGTATCTTTACTTTTGGTCGAAGAATGTTCAGGAATTTTTTCAGATTTTTTGCACTTCACATAAGCGAGATAGAGGGGGGGTTTCAGACCCACTTCAAACGTGCCTACGCTCGCCCTATCAAAGTTATNAGGGGGGGGGGGGCACTTTTCACACCCACTTTAAACTTGCCTACGCTCACCCTATAAAAGTTATAAAACCAAATAATTATATATGTATATATTTTTGTAATCAGCTCGACGTACTTTTTCATATGATACCCCTCACGGTGTCGAAAAAAAAATATAAAAAATTAAACCCTTAAGAATTTTTACCCTAATTTTTTTTAAAAATATTTTTTCAAGTCGCTATTTTTTTAACATGTGTGGTACAAGCCAAATTTCAAAGTCATCGGACGAAAGGTGTAGCCGTGAGAGCATGCGACGGACGGACAGACAGACACACGCGCGAAATATAAGGGTCCTTGACTTTTGCCTACGGACCCTAAAAATAAATAAATAAATCACCATTACGTGTTGTACATACTTGTAATATGTTTCTGACGTTGATTGTGTGCGTAAGGTGTCTTTTCCAACAGTCCATCATTAACCGATATTTTACAAATTTAATAAATTCTTTACACAATGTTGATACACGTACAATCGGACTTCCTTATAATGAACTTCTAAACAACGAAATTATATATTAACTAATTTTGTTGTGGCCCTCATATTCTCTGTATAAATGTGTTTTATTGAACGAAAATAATTTCTCTTTAGTGTAAAAATTCATAGAAATAAGGCTAGAAGACCCAACCGACAAACTCCCTGTGAATTGTTATTGGCGGTGTTTTTGCATACCTTTATTTTCTTAGAACCATTTTAGGGGTTTTTTGCTCTAGCACTCTAATAATCATTTTGCGTATTCTACTCCCATTAGTTTAAGTGGAATTAGTATTTAGGAACATCTTATGAGCAGTATAGAGAAACCTCTTATATTCTCAGTTTATTGACGTTTATAATAAAGCTCTTAACTTTTTACAGCATAATTTACTTTCCCTACAAATATCTAAAAGAACATTACTTTCAGAAAAAATCATTTGTTCAAAGGCAGATAAAGGAATAAAGAACAAAGACGTATTCCGTAAAAATGAAATCGCTCCGTTGAGTTCAGTGTAGACGATATTAAAAATATGTATACACAATATTTAAAATATACTAAACAAGAGGAGGTTTAAAAATAAATTGGTAAGGCGTGAAGTCTCACGTAAAAAGGGTTTCGTTGGTATTGTAAACAAAAATTAGTAAGGGGGGGGGGGATTTTTTTTTTTTTTTAACAAAATGGCGGGGAAAATGAAATATATACTTGGATTTCCAGTAAATCAGATCGAATTGCTAATCTTATTTTTTCTATGGCCCAGCAGACCGCACATTTAGCATATTTTTCTATATTTTTAGTAATAGTGGAAGTACGGTTTTAGGGGGGGGGGGGACACGCAAAATTTCGATGTTTTTTGACAAAATGGGGCCGAAAATTAAACGCTAACCCTAAGAGGTATATATATTTGGAATCTACTCTTCAATACATTTCATTTGATACCCCTCTCAAAATTTAAAAAAAAATATATTTTTTTCTCGCGATGTGAATTATCCGCCATTGAATTTGAACAGCTGATTATTTTGAGTTCTCTATATTTTTCCTATGTGCGCGTCAAAACGATCTATAATACTGGTAAGTTTCACGCTTTTATCTCTTTTGCTTCAAAAGTTATTGGAACCGTACAAAGTGACAGACAGACACAGGAACGAAACTATAAGGGTTTCTTTTTTTTTTTGGTTTTACCAACGAAACCCTAAAAAAGATCTAAAAGTTTCTAAGCATGAAAGCGTAGATGATGCAGTTATGTATTGGGTAAAAAGTAGCGCGGGATGAAAACCTCAAATATTTTCTCTAAAAAAACCACGAATTTCTTCTGGAACCATCAATTTGCTTCATTGGTGTTCTAAAATTTCACTCTGAACAAGGATATTATTATTATAAAAATTCTGGTTATGGATATTTTCAGTCACATGACAGTAACTAGTATAGTACCCTATTATCCTCATGTTAGTCTTCTATACCTATACCTTTCAACAAAAAAACTAAGAATAGTTATTTAAGATTCTGGTTATCTGGTTTCAATGTTTTTATTTGAGAAAGGGGAAACTATTAATTCGGTATATTTTTAGAATCTTGCGTTTCTACGAAATAAGCGTCATTTCACGTATTTCTAATTTTTGGGACTGTAATTATTCTAATCCCCTTATAGGACTGCCCTTGCGTGTGTCACAACGGTGAAATAATCGCCTTGTTAAGCCTTTCTAGTGTTGACATCGTGAGGCATTTATGTTGAAATTAGACTTCTTAATGCCCCCTTATCTCGTTAAATCAACCATAAAAATGTTAAAACACTTTTTTTATTATATTTGTCAGTAAGGTTCTCGCTTTAAAACTTCTACTTAGATTTACATCCAACTTTATTCGGGCTCGGTTTATAGTCGTACTTTTTTTATTGCATTCGTCTGCTACTCTTTAAAAATTTATTTTCCATCTTTGTTATCATATTTATAGGCTTCTATTCATTTTCTTATTATTGCTTCAGGTCTTACTTAAGGTAACGGAAACACTGTAGGTCTCATAATAATTTTAGCTTTCATTGTTCCCTCATTCGCATGGCTATAATTTTTACACCTAAATATTTAAATTTAAAGTAGGGTTTTCATCCAATTTAAAAGGCATTTGGATATTTTGTTGAAATTAGCCTGCAGATGATCTCATATTAATGTGAAGCGTGTGAGCTCATTTAATATTGAATAAAAATAACTGACCCCTCTTGGGATCGAAACCGAAACAGGTTCAACCAACCATATACTTTAAATGCCCAGTGGGATCCCATTATTTTATACTCAAGTCACCATTCGTCCAATTATACGAGAGGAAGCTGTGAGCCACAGTAATTGGGCGACTATTTTTATATTTTATTTGATCAACCAAAAAAATTGTTCTATAAGTTGAGTTAATTTAATTGTATATATTTTCTCTGTTTAACAGGGTGGGGCCAAGTATCTATCAATAAATCAGAGGTATACCATCCATCCTTAGACACAAAATAGTTATCTGTTTGTTATTGTTATTTGAAACGATGTTCTGAAAGCATCTTTTCAGGAAAACCCTATTCTTGGGTCACATGCATATTTATATTTCCAACTTTTCCCCTATTCCCAACTTCCATTTTTATAGTCACTAGCTATATGAAGCTTGTTTACAGCACTTATTAGCCAGTACTTTCCCCTCCCTCTACACTCGTCTTTTGGTTATTAATGCTTTTTCCTTCTAGCAACCCTTAAAAAAGGTAAAGCTTCAACAAACATTTCCCAGGATATCTTGTTGAAACATCTAAATCAGATAATTTTTTTCACTAAAAAGATTTTCTACTGATTTACACGTTTCAGTCCTCTAAACACTGTTTGACTATTTTGGTGTGGAAGTTGGTATGAGCAGGGAATCACAATATGTAGTCGTTTACGTTTTTTGCGATAAAAAAAATGTCATGACAATGTGTATAAATCTGTAAACTCTTTTCAATTTCTTATGCTTATTCCCTCAGAGCAGTTTTTAACCCTCCACTTTGACTTTTATGTCCTACGGATAAGTTATTATTATTTTTTTTTTTTATTATTAGGTACAGAAAGTTTAATCAATTGTTATGTTGGTTCGCAGTAAAACCCTATTTAGCTTAAATTGAGAAAACATAAATAATTCACAAGTTATTTTTCACTCTCCTGCATTCAAATGTAAGCAAAGTTTTCCTTACGTAGCTATTTTTCGCAGGAAAAACAACATTATTAATTCACGTTGCATAGGTGCAGTTTTTCATGCAGCAGACATAAAAGATTTGGGTATCTTCGCTAGCATGTACATGCATGTAAAGTTATAGGTTTATCCGACGGTCTTTTGTCTAAAATGGCGTTGTATATAGAAAAAGAGGCATGAAACATATAAAGCAGTCCGACCCCTCTTATTCAGCAGGCCACTTATTTACCCTATTCCCCTGGCCTGTACTCGAGGGAGCCATATTTGTTGGTATTTTCTCTTTGATATAGGGTCGTAGGCTAAGGACCGAGGGCTTAGGCTTGCTCTAGCACCGGAGGACTCCTATACCTTTTGGAAAGTAAGGACCCTCAACATCTCTAGATCTCTGTCAGATTTTCCGACCCGCCGTATTAACGATTAGTATTAAAGTCCCCGGTGTTTTCATATGTACACTTCTTGAACAAGAACATCCATTAAACTTATAAGACCTTTAAAAGAGATTTACTGTATTATTATGTCTCAAGGGTTTTCTTCCATGCACCCAATCTAGATATTGATAGTTAATTCATCTTTATAGAATAATAAGGGACGCTCACATCTTCCCCTAAGAGAAGTGATAAAGAATTAATTTTACTTGCCAGAAAGAGATGTGGTGAGGATTTTTGCAGGTTTTTTTTTTTGTAAATCTCTTTTACAAAAAGAAACATTACATGATGTATTTGGTGACAGCACATATATTTTATTTTAAAACTAACCTCCCCTCAGTGGTTAGTGCACTCGTTAACTCTCGTCTGAAACCAAGGTTATCAATGAATCTCTGGTGATGGTTCGAATTCCAGGGAGGTAAGTTATATGTTTCACACTAATGATCTTACTAAGTGGATGTGTGAAGTGACCGAAATCCACCCCCCTCCCTCCGCCAGGGTTTACTATGGACCCAACTACGTTGTCTATATGTATCCTGTTTTCGGGCTAAATTTGGGTACCCTCCGGTTAACCCATCTCCCAACTCTATCTTTGTCATAAGAATAGGCAATTTTGACTTCGATGAAATTAGGGGAACATGTTCAAGAAAGTCTTACCTCGTAGTGAGATATTAATTACTTAACCCGGTGTTTTCCATTTATTAATTTTCGAATTTTCGTAGATACATTTGATTATTACTAGGCTTAGGCGCACACGGGTGACAAAACAATCTGCAGACTGTTTTGTCGCCAGTGCGCGCCTAGCCATATTGAACATTTTATCAAAATTTATCGGGAAAACAAACGGCTCACATCTTTAGATTCGTTGTTATTTTTTTTTTAAATGGACTTCATTTTAGAGAATTTTTTAATCAAAATATTCGGGACCGATTTCGAGAAATAATTTTTACGCCTCGGGGTATGATTCTGCTGATAATGATGCCAAATTACGTCAAAACGGCCCTGTAATTTATGCTCCACGCGTCTGCAATGACAGAGAGCAGACAGACATTTTTCAAAAATACTTTTTTGGACTCATAGGACCTCAAAACGTATAAATCCATCTAAATCGAATTTTCGGTCCATCACAATACTTTCTCTTTAATATGACAATATTAAAATTAGTCCGTGACGTACTAACTAAATATGTAAGTCGCCATCTCGGAAACTTCGAGCTTATCAGGTCCAAAACAACCACCTCTTAATTCTTATAATAGTTGACGTGATAGTTACTGTCATGGCGTCAATTATCACTGTGTAAATGGGCCTTCAGTTTGTTGAATGCATGGTTTTCTCGACTATTAGGAAATTCTTTTAAATTTTTGATTACATAAACTTTTTGTGATTAATTTACCCTTTGGGTGTTTATCATTACACTGTTTTTATCACAAATATTGCTTTCTCGTAATATATTCCTTCAGAAATTTGGGTGGTAGGTCATAAATATGAATCGCCCATTGCGTTGGCCCCATTTAAGTTTCAACCTTCTGCGCTTATTTGTTTCTCTTCAACATGCGCACAAATATACATTAATTTACCCCAATAGTCTCTGAAGTACTTATCTGATTTGCATGAAACTTTTATAGTTTATCAAAAATAGCCCCAGATTACTTTGAACCGTCTGCGCTCTGCGCTCTTTAACTCTTTCTTAATTGATACTTTAATTCAAGTTAAAAAACAAAACAATTTTGACAGATTAAAAAAACGGGGGAAACAATTAAACAAATTAGACAATAATGGATTGTAAAGGCATAAAATTAATAAAGTGCGTGAGAGGATGCGAGGAAGCTATGTGCCACGCCAATTGGCAGTCTATTTCTATATATCTTACATGAACATAAGTATCAATTTAGCACAATATAACAAGGGGCTGTGGATGAAATCTGGGGCTATATGTGGCTACTTTTTACAATCCATCCAAATTTCTTAGAAATTGATTTAGTACGTTTGAAGATAAAAATGTAAATAAATGTATGTCTGTGCGCATGTGGAACAGAAACAAATGGGAGCAGTGGGTTGAAACTTATATGGGACCAAAAAATGGACGAATTATGACATAACATCCAAATTTTGTTTTTTTTTAAGATAAGGATTTGTTTTTTAAATTCGTTCTATAGAACGATCACATAGCTTTTTATTTAATCAACCCTTAAAAGGCATTTACCTTCAAAAGGCGGAAACAATTTAACAAATTAGACCCTAATCGCATGTAAACGCATAAAACATCTTTGTGCCACACAAATTGGCAGACTATTTTAAAGAAAAATTCGTTAGAAACCAATTTTTACAATTATTGCTATATATATATAGATATATATATTATTGCTATATAGATATACATATATTAGTCGAATATAATTATTTTACCTCTTAACTTATTGTCTTACTTTTGACTATTATTGGTTACTTAATAAAAATATTAAAGTAAATAGGTTTTGTTAATAATACGGTAGAGTGCATTATAAGAGTGATGTTTGGAAATCTTTCAAAATTTATCTCTAATTTTCCTGATTTTAGCATAGATAAATATTCAAGTGAAAAAGTCACTATTTTTGAACGGTCGAGGCACTTAGTGTACTAACATAGGTCCATAATGTGGCTAAACCGCAAAACCCTCGTGCATTGCTGGTGTAACAAACAACACAAAATGAAGTATGACACAACTATGCTAAAAAACAGATTTAGTAGGATGAGGTACTAGTACTAGTGTCCCCAACTTGTTTTATTTACAATTTACTTGATTGTAAATCGTAGAATATTATGAGATATTATGGTTAAGGGAGTTTAGAACTCACTTTGGTTTTGAAGTTACGCCTTACTACCTATATATGTATGGGAAATTAATTAAGTTCATTGGACTTTAATTTGATGTTATTATTGGCATTCGGCATTCGCAACCAGTTAGTCGTCACTTCATACTTGCAGCTACCCATGTGGCACGTAAAATTTTGTTGCTTTTTGACAAAATGGCGAGAAAATTTAATACTTAACTATAAATTTAGAAAAAGTCGCGTATCATGATTAAAACGGCCATTAATTATGAGTTTGCAATATTTTTTCTGTTTTTGGGTCAAAATGATCTTTATTACTGCAAAGCTTTATGTTTTTATCGCTGTTGATTCAAAAGTTATTGAAACTATACGGTGTGACAGATAGACCCAGGAACAAAACTAAAAGGGTTTTTTTGGTTTTACCAACGAAAACCTAAAAACGTTGTATTGAATCACTATAATTACCCCCTCCCCCCAATTTGGGGTGGTGGGAGCACTATTTATGCCACTACACCCATCGTCCATCCAGTATAGTCGCATATCCAACTAAACAAAGGTTTTTAGCATAACTGAGTCACACATACTTTTATGCTGTTTTTTTTTTTCTCCAGAAATGCACGAGTGTTTTGCGTTTAGCCAAGTTACGATAGACATAATAATATTATAGCATTTGACGCACCAACATAATAATAGGTGCTATTCCTCGACTATTGGTGGAGGTGAAACCGTTTTGAGAATATCTAACACATTCCTTATTTTGAAGTTTTTTTTTGGGAGTTACCACAAGTTAAAATTTATTTCTTGATTACACCAGAGTTTTCTAAGTATTATAGATACTAAATTACGTAAATTATGTGTATTCTAAATTACGTTAAAATGCATGTAGGATACGTACATCACAAAATTTGGACTCCGGGGACCTTAAAAAAAAATTAATTTTATTTACTAACTATTTACTTTTATTTACTAACTAAATTCATTTGTGTTGTGGCATTATTCTTAACCGGTCATTTCAAGTTTATATGTGTATAATCTAGGTCTAGGTGGCGTACTTTGGTTTTTATTAAAAGGAAGTGTCACATTGTTTTTTGTTTTTTTTTTATCTACTATGTCCTTTTAAAGTAGTATATACGTATACCGAGTATAAAGTAGTGTATATCGAAATTTTAATATTAAAATCTAAGAGAAGATTTTCTTTTTGTCAAATTTAAATCCTAGGAAGACATGATAAACCTCTCAGTCAAACAGAAGTCTTTCTCCCTTTTTTCTCATCATTGCAATGGTTTATATTTTAAGTTTTTTCTCACCAGAATCGGGTTTTGCTTTTTTTTAAGGTACTTTAAAAATGATCAAAGCTTTTATACTAATGCATGATAAAAAAAACATTTTTGCCAAAGAATAAAAAGACGGAATCAAAACAAATTTTATATCAAATAAAGTTTTTAAAAATGTAACTTTTCCCTTGTCACATTTTATATTTTATAGCAATGCTCTTAAGACGACGTACGCTTGAAAAAAGCGGTCTTCTCTAAAGAAAGGCGTTTTATTTAAACCGGGTGTAAATAAAGACAGAAATCCTTTTAAATACAAGTCGTATATTTTTTTTTAAAAGATTTTTTAAATTTAAAAATCAAAAAATCATGCTTTTTTTTACTAAGGATGGGATGATCAGTTTATGAGCAAATAACCTGTCTCCTTGTCTTTTGGTCGGTCGGGGTATCCGTTTTTATAGTGTATCTCTGTTCCTTAAGATACGCTTATGACAAGTAGGTGATGGTGTAGGTCGATGAGTAGCTTGTGGTTGAAATGACGGTACATACCGGAAAGGTATATCTCGCCATTTACATTGCTGCTTTCAGAGATGTTTATTGCGTTCAGTTTATACCCACTCACGAAACTCAGTCTCTCCACGTAAATTGAAAAAAAAAAAAAATTATGTAATTCATGTGGAGAGACAGTCCTTGTTCCGTGCTCTAATTATTCAATATGATCTTTGACAATAATGAATGTAGTGACATTTTTTTTACCAAATAAGTGTTGATTAATTTCTTCTATGAGTAATCGAAAGTGCTCATCCGATCAATTAAAAATACCAGACATTTGGTGAATATCCAATATCCAATATTTTTCTGGAGTTCCATGAACCACCCCGATAAGCTTCATTATTACTTAATAATGTCTAAAAAAAACAACATTATGTTATGTTCTAAATTACCTCCGTCCAAAGTTGTTATTACAGCAACTATCACATTAATTGCGCAGCATTAATCTGATCTACTTTTATGTCACTGATTCTAACACTGATCTAGGGCCTGAGAAAGGATGTTCCGTGTTGAAGTGAATGGAGAGGCGGAAGGGGTTGAACAGAGAACATACCAGTCAAAACTCAGCCACCAACGCGACCTGCTTGGCGTGTGCCGTGTGCTGTCCCATGTAGTGCAATGGTTTTGTTTTACTGTCCATATGTATTAGTTAATAGTATTAGTTCATACCGTGCGATAGTTTATAGTATTAGTTTACTGCATGGATTAGAGAAGAACGGCGTATTTTATACTGGTTTTCTGGAGCGTAGATTGGACCTGGATTTTCCAGCGATTTCTTCAGTTGGATTTATCATTTGTCAAGCAGATGATGTTTGCAGTTGGGAAGTGATTGTGGTGTGTCAGGTGCTGACCAGAAGTTTCCTGGTCCGGGAAAGGGTAAACCCATCCTCTTTGTTAAGTTCTCTGGTTGTTTCTCTATCACAATAGTCTCCCTACCACCATGCTGTGGTAACTGTTAACTGATGAGCGTACACGAATGTCCTAATACCTGATAAGATGACCAGTTTCTTTAGAATGCTGAACTATTGGTGATCTGTGATCCTTGATTTTTACTTTACTAACGTGTTTTAGTAGACGTGTTGAGTCCATTTTGCCGGTTTTCCCGATGCATTTTGATGATCGGGTGGGCTTTTGGTGATTTTGTTACATGATTTGAACCAAGGTTTTTGTTTAATTAATAGCCTGGGTACAAATGACGGTGACTTCTTCTTTAGAGCTCACTGGAACACTTAATAATTCCTGTTCTTCTGGATGCTTTTTCCTATGTCTTTGTTAATACATTTTCTGTTTGTTTTGATTGTAAAATAATATTTTTTTATTACTTTGAGCTTTTTTATGTTCTAAGTCGTTTGGGGATGCTTTAGAGACAAAAAAAAAAAAACATTAAAGTTAGACTCCCTTTTCGTTTTTACTGCTGATGAGTGAAAAAAGTGAAAGTTGTAAATGAGATGGGTTAGAGACAAGGGATGGATGGAAGATTTTTTTCTTAGATAAAACTAAGTTAAAAGACTAGTTTAATCTTTGACGCTATTTGTCTAGCTACCTTGTGTTTGAATATGAATAGTTCCTTCTTATGTTCTATGAAGTCTTTGATAAAGCGGAAGGTGTACATTACGTGTTGAAGTGAATGCTGTAAAGTCTTTTAGTAAAAGGGCAGCGTGATCAACCGCTTGTTGTTGAGCCCTCGGAGGCATTGAGGGAGTTGCGTGCCCTACTCTGTCCTAAGGGTCCAACTAAAGGGTGGTTTTCTCCCTCCCTCGGTTTTGACTAGCGCCCCTTAGCCGGCGCCCCCCTGTGAGCGCCCTCAGGCGCCTCAGTGAGGCACCGGCTGCCCTAACATTAACATCATGCTTATACCTTTCGCCGCTTCTCTCTTCCTCACCGCGATATACGCGTTCAGCGATAACAATTCAGGTACGCTAAAAAATATTGAATAATAAAATTTCAACACCACCGTACAATGTTTATTAATTATAGACTACTCCAAATTTGATTTCTTCTAAAACTAATATATTAAAAAAATATGTTTTTATATACAAAACAAACAAATAAACAATTTTGTACAAAATTGTTTTTTATGTGTGAAAAAATGTGTTTATTTTATACAATTTTTTTTTTCAAACTGTTAAAATAAATAACTAATAAATATCTCTTATTTGTTTATATGAAAAATTTCTAATTTTTTTAACAAAAAATTCTGAAAACCTCATAATAAAAATATAACAAATATTTTTCCTTCACTACTGCTTTTAATTAGTTAATTTCATTTTTGCAACTGTCCCAAAAACAGATCAAATATTTATTGGTATGTCAAAAATAAATCGTATATTGTCGCTTTTTCATTTGATTTTAACAGTTCGGCGATACATTAACCGAATTGGGAGTTAGATGTAAAATGTTGCTTTAAATGTAATGAAACGTATTTTTTTATTTTACTCGACAGCCGTTAATATTACCTTTAAAATACCAAACAATTTATTTATATTCCTCTAATAAACTATTTATATTCCTCCTTTATTTATTACTACGTTTTTATTAACTTGGTTTCTTGTTTGTATGTTTGTTTGTCCGGTACAAATCTTGCAATCGAATTTTAACTAACATCCCGAGTAGCTAGACATTTGAAACTTTCAGAACAGCTCAGAACACAATGACAATGCATTATTTTAATACTTTTAGTCATTTTTCAGCAGAATATAATTAGTTTTCAGCAAGTTTGCGGTAAGGAAAGTTAGTTCGGAAATAATCCGCAAATTATTTTATTGTTTTGTCATATCCAATCATTTGGCAATCTTCATTTTGACGGGTTTCAAATTTGTGTTTTTTTATTACAGGTAAACATTGAATGACAGCGAAAAAGGAATAGTAAACAAATAAATTAATTAAGTGACGTGTGACAACTATATTTAAATTCAAATATATTTTTTTCACTAAAATTATATTGTATAACAATGAAAAATATATATTAATCATTTCATATATGATTCAACAGAAAGTTTGAAAACGTAGTATATAAAAAGTTCTTTTTATCTGGAAATTATACCTACTATTTTAAGTATATTATTTCCTACTATTGAAAAAAAAAAATTCTTTATGAATATTTGTTATGTGAATTTTTTTTTTATATTTTTGTTATTACATAATAACTTCGACCGAAAAATGGTATTTATTTATTTATTTTTTTTTATCTGCTTCTAAATTTATCTTCTCAGAAATTACCCACTAAGATATTTATATAATAAACATTTGTTGGCTCCATTTATTTTTTAACGAAGGAAATAAATACCGTTTTATTATGTAACTAATTTGGTTTGTCCGAACGAGATTTGAAAATGAAGAAAAGAGTGAAAACCTTTAAAGATAATAATTGATAAAGGCCATTCCACCTTTATCACTTTCATTATCACTAAAGTAATAATTTGTTCATTGTCATGTGTTCATTTTTGGATAATTGCCATAAAAATTCAAAATTGATTATGCGTTTACTGATAAGAGAAATAAAATATCTAAAATTGTTCTTGTTACTTTTTATAATTGCTGAATTGATTATATAAATACATTGATGATTGAAATTTAACTTAACTTAATTATCACTAAACTACTAAACTAGTAAAAACAACTTCTGGTGTTGTTCAGTATCAATGAATTTATCTTATGTTCACTGATAACGGAAATATCTAACTTTAGGCGCCTTGGACTGCCGAAGGCTTTAATAATGGATGACACGGGCTTAATGAAAATTAGCCTGAACAATTTGAGTGATTCCTCGTTATCACTTTTTTTTTCTTTTTTTTTTTCCCCCGGGGGACTTTTTCTTTATTAAGAAAAAAGTCCGAAGCAATAAGACCTCATGAGTAGATCCAAGGTGCAAACCCGGTTTAATAGCCAGCCTACAGTACCCTATCCTCTTAGCAAGCTGACAGACCCACAGAAAGTGAGCACCTTGCTTAGGGGAAGTAACCTTAGTTCTTCAATTGGCAGGATGGCTAAGCCAAAGATTCTCCACCTCAGGTGTAAGATGCTGAGATGGTTCCCGGATCATAATTTTAGATTGCCGCATACCCGAAGCAGTGTTCCAGATTCTTTTCATATCTAGCCTCATGAAGAAGTTGTCCGAGAGTGTTTAGATAGCCTTTGCACTCAGCAACCAGCTTGACTTTCAACCGCTCGTTATCACTAAACTAATACAAAGTACTTTTATTGTTTATTATCACTAAATTTATCTTACGTTCACTGATGACGGAAATAGCTAACTCCTTGGCGCTAAAGCCCGTGGAGGGCCTATTCTGCCGAAGGTTTTGTACAATATAAGGGTTTACACGGGTCACGGGCTTAAAGAATTGAAGCGTAATTGCTTACTATCACTGAACTAATAAAGAGTATCTGTATGATTGCTCAATAACATGAGCTAATAACTAATAATGTGTTTAATGATGATAAACACATGAGATAACTTAGAAAAATTATATCTAGATTCTATCCCTCCCACTTATAAGATCCTCTTTGATAAGATAATTTGCAAATATCTCAAATTTACCCCCCTCCTAAATGTAAATATGATTAAACTGTACATAACAANTCTAGACTTAAAAACCTCACCCCACCCCCTCCCAACATTCTATTAACCTCTATAACACGACTGATATCCAAAACCTTGATAACACGACCCTCTACTAAAAGAGCACCTCGATAACAAGACTGTTTCCTTAATCCCCTTGAGACACTTCTTATCGAGGTTCCACTGTATATCATAAACAACTTAAATTAATAATGTTATTTTGTGAATTTAAAAAAAAAAAAAAAAAATCAAATTAATACCAGATTTATATTTTTTAAATAATGATAAAATGAAGAAGTGCACGAAAACAATTAATAATATACATGAATGCTACAAAAATACTAATTCTACAACTTTGTTTTCCCCGTAAGAAATATATATAAATCTTGCAGAACAATATTTTATTTTTAAGTTTTTCATTATTTCTTTTTTTCTTTTTTACTTAACTTCAATATTTATTTAACATAATAATCAATTAAGTTAGCAAATAATGTGTATTTATTATTATGTATTTTTTTTATGTTTTATGTATATGTATATCTTTTTCATTAAGATCTATTTGGTTTTATAGAGATGAGTAGTTATTTTTTCAATAATTTTTTGACAGATGAATTAAAACTTTTTTAATCATTGGGTTTTTTCAAGCGTATTTTTTTAAAAAAAAAAAGTTTTAATCTGTAAATGTTGAAGAGAATTATTGGAATAAAAAAGAGAAGTTATTATATTGCTGATCAATGAGAAATCCACTCTTTATAATTTAGAAATCGACTTTATTTCTTTCTCTTTTTTGCTAAAAAAAAGTAATCAATTCTTTGAATTGAACTCGCAATTAAAAAAATATGGTGCCACGTGAAGATACTTAAAATAAAAATACCGCGAGAGAAGTATTAAAAAGAGCTACATTATAATTATTATACTGTCACTTGATTCCAAGTCGGAAAATAAATTATATTTTTGTCCTTTTTTTATCATGAAAATAACAAGACTGTTAAATTATCAATATTATTAAGACGGGACTAAAAATCATTATACATAATTTGAATTACATATATTTTTCTACAAAATCCTTGAATTTATACTATTGATATGTTTCAGCATTAGCATATTCTCAAAATTGAAGCGTCTAGCTGAAAAAAAATCCTATCCGAGAAAATCTTATAACCAAAAATAATGGGAATAAATTTTGGTTTCGAGACTATATGCAACATATTAGTTATTTATTTATTTTTTAAATCAGTTTGGTTTTTGAGTTTGTTAATTTTTCGGTGCCTATAATTATCTTTGGAGGGTTAATTAATCCTCTTCCAGTCATCCAATAGTGCTCGAAAATTAGCACAAAGACCCTGTACCAATACAAAAAATCTAAAAAAAATATTCTAACAAATAAGTTATTTAAGAAATTAATATTTTTAATTAATTGATGAGGTAAAAAATAAAAAAAAATAATCCAAAATAAATAAAAAAGAACTAGCTACCTCTTCAGGTTAACCTGTCAGATCCATCGCAACATGACATATTGTCGCAACATGAAATGTGATCGCAACATGCAATACATTGTATTGCCCTTTTAAAATGTAAGCAAATGCTATCAAATATACTCAATTTACTCGGTTTGTTGGTTGTAGGCTATATTTTCGCCTCAATTGTACCTTCAAAATCTTCCTGAGAACAGCTATAAGTAAAGTAACTCACATTGTGTGTCACCTTTTTCCTTTGAATTTATGTTCCGTGAAATTATTTTTTTTTTGGAAAAAAAAAAGCATTCATTTTCTAGTGAAAGTGTAATTATTGCCCTTTTTTGCCAAAACTTGTTGATTTTAAATAATTAATCAGTCGGCCCAAAAATACGAGAAAAAGGGCACCTGCAGGTATTTTTATTGTATAATATTATATTCCTTTTCTTTTATCATGGTTGCATTATTTTGATTGTAGTAGTCTTGTGTCTACACAGATTCCTACCTCATCCTACCGAATATATAATTTTATTGTGGCAATCCCCATTTTTATAAATTTTTCTCCCAGCATTATGGATATATTTCGATTACGGTATATATAGTGATTCCCTTTTCTATAATTTTTGGAACGAAGTTCCTTATGGCACGTTCTGGAGCCCTGGAGTGAATCCGAAAAAAAACGATGAAATTTGATACAGTTCATTTTACCAGTGCCCAGGCTGAGTTCGTCGGAAAACGGTATCCCCCCAAGCGTTCACGCGCAACGCTCGCGTAAACGTAAGCTTCAAAAGACGGGGAAAAGTGTTATTAAGGAAGCCTGTTACTTGACTTGTTTTGATTATTTTTGTTAGGTATGTCAAAAATGACACTTTGTTTTTTAAATAATCATGTAAAATTTCACCCTGATACAAGCAGAAGCTATAGAGTAGGGAGGAGACATATTTTATAATATTTTAAATTAATTGGCCGGGTAGGTAGAAAACAGTCCTATTTCAATCCAAACTCCTTTAACAAACATACTCTTTCACTATAAACTCATCATGATAAATTTTTTTCTTATATTCAATATATTATATTTATAGTAAGACGCTTGTTTTAATTATAAAAATAATGATTTTCTTTTAATTTTGCCTTCAAAACTCAAAAAAAAAAAACAGTTCGTTACTTTTAATTTTGTCTCTTTTCCAACTCCGCCATGTATAAGTACTTAGCAGTGTGATTTTATAATTTATATTTAATGAAAAATGTAAGGAACTTCGTTACTACCGGGTGTCCCGCGACACCACATGTATTATTTTCTCATTTATCATTCAGCATACACTTTTACTGTGGTAGTTTCCTTTCTTCCTTAAAATATTTGATTACAGCTCCTTTATGAATAAAAGTGTACTTTGTACAGGTATTTTCTCTTTTTTCACAACCAGATCTGTGCGAGCTATTGTCATGGTTATATTAATCATACTAATACTTAATAATACTTTAATAACACTATAAATTTTAATTATAAAATAATTCTTTAAGTTTTTTTTTACTTTGTCATAAACGTTTTTGATTTTAAAAATTAATCTCGTCTAAAGAAATTATCTACTTAATTTTTTATTACGGCCTCGTTCATGTCACACTTAAATAATACAAAGACTTAATATCGCAATTTGTTCTATTTTACTCTGCGTGTCTTTGAAACCTTGTAAAAATATTTTATTTAGTAAATTTTACACAACCTGTATACTTGTTATTGGCTCTGAAAACTTAAATCCTTTACGGTAAAACTGTTTTAACCAGAAAAAAAACTAATATAAAACTAGAATTCTTCTTCTTCGACCTAAATTATCTTATCGCTTTGAATAAAAGTATACTCTGTACTGGTATTTTCTATTTTGTTGCAACAAAATTGATTTATAAACTTATTGCTGTAATGGTTTACTCGGAAATCCATGTTTTTTTAAATACATACCTTAAATATAGTTAATGATAGCTTCCAGATTTCCTAGTATTATCGGTACCTTAACAAAACAAAACTTCTTGTAAAGAACGATCCGTTGGATTTCTTTTGCATTTTTATTTAATGGTGTGAACTTGTCAGTTGATAAAGGGAATTCTTAGAATAAGAATAAGATATTACTTGAGTATTATAATTTTTAGATTCTATGAATTTTTATTACATACATAATATACAAATGCATTAATTAATATTCTATTTCAATATTTTTTTTTATTCGTAATTTAAATATTGGGTTTTACTGTCGTTCTTTTCTTGTTAAGGTGATACATGGTTTTTTTATTTACCTATCTAATTTTGAATTATGTACATACATATTTTTTTTAACCCTTGAATGGTATCGTCGGGTCAATTCGGACCCAAGACTTTTTAAGAATGATAAAGCAATTAAGTTACTTTTAAATGTTTTATTTTTTATACTGTTTCCAGCAGGTTCATAAGTATTTTCAAGTATTTATAATAAATTATATTGCTTACTTTACTTTCACTTACATGCATAAAATCTCTTATTAAAAAATGCCAAAAAAAAAATTATCGTTCAAAGTTGACCCGGAAGTCTCTAAACAGATGTGTACTTCTGATGTCCTAACAATTGAGGTGTCGATTCAGGTGCTCATTGTGTGAGAAGTCACAGAGCCTCCACCATCTAAGTGCTATAGCCACCAATTAGTGGTAAGATAGAGATACGCTGGGTCCATTTTGACCAGACGATACCAGTTAAGGGTTAACTTTTATCATTATTATTATTATTTTTTATTTTTTTTTTTAAATAAATAAATATAACTAAATCAAAACATTATTTACCTGGTTAACTGTCATG
>KZ651051.1:779405-816689 GCA_001010745.2 Gerris buenoi | reverse complement strand
TTAAATATAAATGGTATTGATTAATTTTTTTTTTTATAAGGGGGATAACAATCTAAAGAAGTGCCTATTTCTGCACACAATTAAAAGTAAGAAGATATTGTCGGGATGAACTGTCTAAATATAGAGAGTTTTAACTGAAAACTATTTTAGAAAATATATATTTTATATATTATGCAATCTCTATTTAGTGAATTCCATAAATAGAAAACTATTACAATTGTTTGGTAGGTATGCGTTTAATTTCTTACTTGCGCTACAGCCTGGCGTCGCTTTGGTCTCTAAAATAACCTTTCTTCATACATCTCAATCAAAGGCTAGCGCTTTCCATCCACGAATTTCCTTTTGTTTGAGATCTAATTCTATTCCATCATCCATCTTAATCTTGGTCGACTTGTTATACGGCGTTAGTAGACCCTTCCATAACTTTGGCTACTCTACTCTCTGACATTTTGACTAGATGTCCAAGCCACCTCAGTCTCTTTGGCTTAATGAAACATATTGTCTTACCCGTTGATGAATTCTTTCAGCTCTTGGTTTCTTCGTATCCTCCAAGAAATATCAACCTCTCTCACAGGTTCATAGATCCTTCTGAGGATACGTCTCTCAAAGCGTCTTAATTCCTTCTAATCAGTTTCTGACAGTGTCCATGTTTCAAATCCTGAATCTGTGAACAGGTCTTATGAGTTTCATTTATGAAGTTTAAAACCAACCATACTAACTTGCTGAAGTTTTAACGTTATTTATTTGAACATAAATTCTTCTATATATTTAAAACAAAGTGCGTGTTGATAGAGTCTCCAAAGTATCTCTCCATAAGCCTCTTTTGTAACTATAAAGCTAAGATTTGCCGCTCTTTCAGTCTAGGGCACGGGAAAGAACCTAAAACTGCTGGAATTCCATGAAATGTCGGCCATTTTCAATGGCAATTAAATATCAGTTAAACATTGGCAACTAAGTATAATGGTAAAATATAAAGTAATGACAATTTTTTATAATTTCGGAGAAAATACAACACAGCGATTCGAATTGGCGGCCATTTTGTTTGGCTTCTACAAAAATAAATTCTTATTTTGATTTATTTCACAGCCAGCTAGTTACTTACATATGGTGACTATTTTTAAGGATATCCAATATCATTTAAACTCTTTGCGTCTGATCTCTGACCTGCTTAAAAGACAACGTTCATTATTAAAGGCGAAAAAACCAATTATTTTACTTTTTTATTTGAAGGGCTCATTATTAACTGTTTCCTTTTCTTAACCCTCTTTAAGATGTAATACCCCTCGTAACCTATTGTATCACCTATCCTTACAAAGTTAAATAGACTTTTGCCAATTCTCCTTTTTAAAATACAACTTCGTTCTTCTAAATAGTTTGCGTTTTCCTACTGAAATGTCTTTTGCGTAATCTTTTCTTTAATTTTTGTTTAACGGCTTTTTTCTTCAGTAAATATCATTTTCTCTCTGATTTTTATCTCCTTTGACTATTATTCTCAATTTATTTTAGTTGTTTCGATAATTTTATTTTAACACTTTAATTCAAGCTTTCATTCTATAAAAAAGTTTCACTAATTAAAAAGTATTTATCTTAAATTACTACATCAATTCATCTCAACTTTATACTCTCAAAATTTAGACATAATGTTTTCTTTTAAAAAGTCCTTTTCAATTCTTTTTACTTTAACACAAATACTTTATCGACATAAAAACGATATAATAAAAAACATAAAGGCCCCATCGCACTTAAAAGCCTATGGGGTGCTAAATAAAAAGAAGAGGAAAATCAATGAAAGAATAAAGTAGTGGAAAAGTATTGTGTTGTAGCAGTGATTCTTGTTGTTTTCTCTTTGAGTCCATTTCTCCAGACCCATTGACAGAGAAACCTTTACTTATTTCTTCTTTTATCTGTTGTCGAGTTTGTTCTTTGCTTCTTTGCCTTGTCCGAGCCTATCTATTCATTTTATTTTTCCTCTTCCTCTTTTTCGACGGACCTTTCAAGCTTTATCTGTTAAAACTGCCTCTTCTCATTGTACAAAAATGGACACCTTTTTCTCTTTTCCTTCACTAACGTTTCTTTTTATTATATTGCTGCTGTATTGATATCGGTCGTTGTCCCTTTTTATAACTTTTTTTCCTTCTTTGTCCCCTTTAGTCGTAAAAATCGTTCGAATCGTAGATTTCTAAATGCTTCTTTTTCCCCATTAATTTTCATGATATTGGAAATAATTTCTCGTTGAAACTGTTGAATTATGCTCTTTCAATATTATAATTTTATTATTAGATTTTTTTTCTTTTATTAGTTTAAAAATAAGATTCGAGAACTAAAAACATAAATAAATTCTGTACTCATAGATAAATTATTGATTGCATTTTTTTTTTTTTTTTTTTTTTTTTTTAGAAAAAAAACTACTTTTTACGGTACGTATACTGGCAGTTAATTATGCTAAAATATTGTTACTCCTTTTTAGGGCCGTATAGGCAAAACCAAGGACTGTCCGTCCGTCGCCTGCTCTCACAGCTACGCTTTTAGTCCGATGACTTTGAAATTTGGCATGTATATGTCTTGTACCTACCCACACATGTTAAAAATATAGTGACCTAAAAAAAAAATTAAATAAAAAAATATAGGGTAAAAAAACTTAAGGGTAGAATTTTTTTTATTTTTTTTTCGCCACCATGAGGGGTATCATATGAAAGGGTACGTTGAGCTGATTACAAAAATATATAATTCTTTGGTTATAACTTTGATAGGGCGAGCGTAGGCAAGTTTGAAGTGGGTGTGAGGTGTGAAAAGTGCCCCCCCCCCTCTATCTCGGTTAGGTGAAGTGCAAAAAATCTGGAAAAATTCCTGAACATTCTCCGACCAAAAGTTAAGATATCACTTTTTGGAAATTTCGAAAAAAATATTATTTTATTTTTTATTGACAAAATACGTTTTTTTATAACTATGGTCTTTTCGATGTATTTATATGGTTGTTTTCCGGTTCAGTGGCAAAAAAATACTTCATCAGAAGTTTTTTTATGTGTTTTGAGAATATCAGACCCACAGGATAGTTCAAAGTAAGCTTTTTAGCAATTTAAAAAGCTACATCAATAGCTACTACTTAAACAATACAGTGTGGCCTACGGACCCTCGCTGTGTGCTGGCTAGCATACACTTGACCTGTTTATTTTAGTATAAACCAAGTGGTGGTCAGTCCGAAAATGTTCTATATTTTGAAGAAAGACCGATCAATTTATTGTTTTAGCGAGCAATGTAGGTCTCGTGTGATAAAACGAGACACAATAATTTTCATCTGAGGTACGAAATTGAGGTATACAGGAGACAGGAGAAGCACTTAAAATAGAATACCTATTACAGCAGCTGGATACAAGCATGTACATTTATACATATATGGAAAATATTAATAATTAACACGTTTTTGACAGATCGCGTTTCGAAAACGTGTTGATGATCGGGTCAGTGATACTGTCAAGTTCCGGGATTGTGCTCTCCTAACTACACTTCTATCTATTTCCTAATTCCCAGGCCCACGTTTCAGATTCTAAAAAACCATTTTAGTTCTGAAGAGCGCCACTTTGCGGTTCTATTTATACTTGTCACTCTCTCCTAGCTTTTTTTGTTATGTAAATTTGATTTTGGGTTTATTCTCCCGGCAGTGCGGGATATTAAGCAAATGTTCGTGCGTAACGAACATGTTAATTATTCAGGAATCATCTAGAAAGATAATACTCAATAATGTTCTAATTAAACTATTCGCATGGCTAAAATGTTATCCGAATAATTTAACGTCTGTCAAAACAATGTTTTACATTACTTAAATATATGTACACATAATATAATCACGACCATATCACATAACAAATATGTTAAAGCTGTATTCTCCTCCACAACAATGGTATAAAGTGCACAACGATGTTTCCATGTGATATGGTCGTGGTCGCAGTTCTTGTTTATACCTTGGCAATGCATCAATCACGGTAAACCCACACTCTCCTAGCCCAGCTGTATAATACGAGCATGTTGAGCCAACAAAAAAAAGAAGAAATCCCTAAAGCCCTTAAATTCTAAAAATAAATCTCACATACACCTCCCAAGAGTATACAATAACAGATTTTTCCATTCCAATTGCACTTTTATTCTTTTTTTTCAATGTAATTTATAAGCTATCCCCTGTCATAATATAATTATGTGAATAGTACATGTGCACAATATTGTTTTGACACATATAACGTAATGTTAATTTGAAATTTAACAGGAAATTCATAGATTGATCGAATAACAAACTTTGCCAGTACCATATTTTCTATGTATGGGATTATTACAATATGTGTACTGTTGTCACTCATACAAATAAGAAATAGTAATAATAATAATACATGTTATATTATGTAATACCTTGGCCTCCTCACCCATTCTTTCCCCACCTGCTTTCATCCATCGCTTCTTTTCTTCTACTTTGGACCCCATTTTCTTATTAGTATTCGTGTTCGTCTCTTTTTCTTGCATGAGTTCATCTCAATCTCAGTTGCAATCTTCTTTCTCCCAAACTGTTTTTTGAACGGCGTCAATCCGGTTATGATTGTCAATTATAAGAGCCACGGATTATTATTAACTAAATTGTTTAGAGAATATCTTTTAAGCAGAAAAATAACTTGAGAATTTAGCTAGAACAAGAATACTTTTGATCAATTTGTGTAGGCGCATGAAATTATAAAGGCACTGTTATTTGTGGTTAATAAATAATTAGAGCTGTGAGACCTAAAGTTTTGCCTGGCATGGCGTATTTTTTTAAAAGCTTTTATTTAACTTGCAATGTATGTATAATATGTATGGGTCAAATCTTGCAACTGAATTTTAAAGCAGATATCCTCAACTGATTGAATTGAAATTTTGCATACACGTAGGTATGGTTTGGATGACAATGCTTGCGGTTATCTAAGTGACGTCATTCTAAATCCAATATGGCGGGCAACCTAAAATGACGGACTAGTTATTTTTTAAGCAAGTTCATGATAATGGGTATCAAATGAAAGGGTTTTCTGAGTAGAATATAAGTACAAATAAAAGCTTGTTGATAAATTTTTTTTTTTTAAATAAAATTATTATCTTTCTATCTTTCTAATTATATTAATGAATTAACATTGGTTAAAGAGTAACACTACTAAGATCTTAGTATTAGAAAGATGTTGGAAGAATGGCAAAAAGAAGGTTGCAAATATAAAGGAGAAGTAGGAATTGGCGGTAAGGGTAAGGTTTAGGAAGAGGACACTCATTAGGTTCAATTAGTGGTTAGTGGAATAGAAGGACCATTCCATCCACGTCCATTAAGGACATCTGCTCCCATTTAAAGGACTATCCACAATCAACCCTCCTCCCTACAGCCCTACACGCTTCCCTTTAGCCCTATCTCTCTACCCGTTCATTGATTACGGACCTCTTCCAACATATCTTCTCTTCTCTAATTGAAGGATACCTGTCTCTTGACCATTTCCTTTTCATTTTAACCCTTCTCTAAATAGACAATAGAACAATAATTAAAAGTAAATAAAGTTATATCAAACTGTGTGGTTCCATATTAGAGATAACTCGTTTTATTGTAATCTTCTTACTTAAGAATCATATCAGTGACTAATTGTTATATTGATTGCATCATACTCAACTTTTTCTTTTTTTTTTTAGTTAATATTTGAAAAATAAATACGATGAGATTAAAAAATAATTGTTTCATTTAGTTTTTTTTTAGATAGGAATTTATGCACTTAGTACTTTTAAAACCTTTATTAATTAGTAACTACAAAATTTTTTCTCTTGTATTAATATTTATCTACTTAATCACATTTAAGATTATTAACAATTATTTAATTCACTTGTTTACTTTCTCATATAAAAAGATTGTGCGTACATAAAGGCGATAATGTTTCTGGACTATCACACTTTGGGGTCCTTTGAGTAAAAAGTGTTTTTTATTAAACATCTGTTCGTCGTATGTAGTCTGAGGTAACACAGAGCCTAAACAACTGGACTAATTTTGATAATTTTAAAATAAGTTTGCATACAGTATACTTAAATACATAGAGTATTCATGTATAGTACAGTATACAGATACATAGAGTATACACAGATCGAGAAAAAATAAATTTAGACATCTAAATTTAGTGACGCTGCCACATAAAAAACTAAAAAATCCGTCTAAAAATAAATTACATCTTAAAATGGTTCTGATATAAAAATGATAAAAGAGAGTTAATTTAAATTCCAATTTAACCCGCGCGCGACTGAGAGGTTCAAATATAAAATTGGAATTTTAGGAGGAAAAAAGATTCATAACCTATTCGATGTGAAGAACATTTTTTTACATAAAACATTTTTTATTAAAACCAATACAGACACTGCTAAAGTTTTAAACGTTTAACATAGAGAAAACAATGTTTTTACAGTTATCTTAAGTTCTAACCTTACGATTTTAATAAAACTTCATACACAATACACATGGTCTAAAAATGTAAAATTTCAACTCGATGCATGCAGTAGTTTTTGTGTAGCGAAGTGATACATGTATAATAATTGAAATTAAATGGCCGGTGAGCGGTCAATGTGTAGGTAAGTTAAAGAATAGTTGAAAACCTCTTCTCCCCTATTACACGGCTCTATTATATTCTTCAACATTTAACTTATCATGATTAACTATCTAATATTTATTGCATTACGCTCGTTTCAATGATAGAGCCACGCGATGCCTAGTTTATAAATATCTTATATTGTTTGCTTTTCATTATATATTATAGTTATTAGTTATTATAATAAATGTTGTATAGGTTTTATTTATTATGAAATAATTTTTTAGCAAAAATAAGAGCAATAATATAGAACTAGATCAATAAAAAAAAGTGGGGATAAAAATAAAATAAGCGATTATTCAGTTGAATAAAGTAATTTATCTGATATATATAGTATACTCTAGTTTAGTCGTCGAAACTTTTATTTTATTTTTATTGTGTTGGTGAAAGTGTGGACAGAGAATATAGGATAGTAAAGGAGATATCTGTTAGGATGGGTTTGCTTTTTGGGGTTGGATATGTGGCGATATTTTATCTTTTATTCCTCCTCCGATGTTTATCTCGTCCTATTGGAAAAAACGTCGAACGTCGTTGCCAATTCCACCGGAAATAATTACTTTTTGATCCCTGATTGTAGGTTTGGTTTTTCTTTTTCATTTCTTTTTTTTTTACCTTTTTTCTCGCGTGAAATCCTAGTTAGAAAAACATCGGCTTGTGCCGTTTTTTTCTCGTCGTAGATGTTTATTTTGCCAGAAAACAGGGGTATTTTTTTGTGGTGTAGGTGAATCCTCTTTCTCATGAATTCGGTTTAATGAACTAAAAAAATAACTTTTTTTTTCTCTCATCTTCTTTTTGATAGGGACAAAAGTATATGTTGCAAATGTGACTCCTTTTTTTCCTGGAGGTTACTTTTTCGAAAAATTCTAGGAACGAATAGTATAAAAAATAGTTTTTTGTGTAGATTTTATTTGAGTTTAATAGTACGACATACTCTCCTTTTTGCCTCGAGTTCATGACTAAAATAAGGAACTTTTTAATAAAACGATGTAATCAAAGATTTATTGACAGGCTAAAAAACAAAGTTATTTTTTTCCAGCTCTAACTATTTAAATAAAACTTTTTCTCTTTAGTTTGAGAATATCTCTACAACAACGTTGGTAAAAACTTTTTTTTTCGCTTGAAGACTTTTCCTCGTCTTCTTTAATTAAATGTAAACAGACCCTTGTAGTTAGCTTTTCTCTTTTTTTATCTTAAACCGGTTAGGTACACACGTTGTGTAAATAAATTAACTCTTTGTTACCTATATATTCCCCCCTCTCATGATAAATATTGACAGTTGTCTTGTTGTTTATTCTATACGTTAAATTTAATATGTAAATAAAATTTAAATGAAATGCTTACTATGCGAGCCAAGACTTTTGCCTTTTTAGTTCAAAGGTTGTCATTTAATCAGTTTTATTCAAGATGCCACAGGATTGATAAGAGTCCTCTAGGATATAAAAATGTCATGAAATTCAATAAATGAAAATTTTTAAAGACCTCATCAGTAACGGGTTAGAATGGTTCTTAATTCTTTGATGATAATATAATAAAGTCAAACCTAGTGTTAAAATGCCGTGTTATATTATAGGATAGACGATATAGTCTTGTATATCATATTGCTCTATTCCATTTGAAATGCTGCCCTTACCTTGAAAGGAGACTTAAGTTACGCGAAGATCGCTTATGATTGTATATAAGTATAGATTTATTAATAATGCAGGTGAAATGACTGAAGAACTGAAAGGCTCCGAGAAGTTCTGTGAGAATGGGTAGAGTATCTCACCTATTGTAAATGGTTGTTGTTTCTGTTGGCGAAACTCCTTTTCAGAAGTCCCATGATTGATGAACTCTTTGGTTAGGTAACATTAATAACAGGTTGTAATCTCCCATCCTTTGTCTCCTCCAACAGACTCCACTCAGAGATCTCGCTTTATCTTCGTGCCCAAATCTTACAGAGCTAGTCCTAAGCCGTATTGTTATCCCCAGGGATTCATCCAGTACTTAAGCAACGTCTCTTGTGGGTTGACAATTCTTCAATAATCCTAGAAACCCGTAATATACAACACTGTCATTTTTCGTTACCTTTTTCATCCTCTGTCACACTTTATCACTGACTATGTTTTTATGAGCTTTGACTCGACAAATATGAGAGTAGAATATTTTGAAAATGGGATATTAGATACTAACTCAATTAATTTGATTATTGTTACCTTTATCTTAATATCCATTTATAGATTTACAGCTTATATAATGTACTGGTAATAAAATATTTAATATTAATATCGACTATTAATGATTCATATTATACTTATGATGGATATTAATAATAATAATAGAATAAAGACATGGACAAACTCTAAACTATAAACCTAAATGTACCCTGTAAACTTTAGTCTAAACTAGTTAAATTGTTACTTCTGTGATTATTTCAATACTGCTATAAACCTTTGAAATAAGGTCATATATTATAATAATCTCTAAACCGTTAAGAGACCATAATGTAAGTTTTAAATTATAAAGAATAAAGGCTGACAATAAAATTAGATCTAATCGGTTATGAATTAGTCCATGTATTAAAATTTTGAAACGCTTAAACCTTTAATATTAAGATCCTGGACTGTGTTTTTCTCCAATGTGTGATACTCATTCAAATCGGCTCCATTAACACTTATGTTTTGTATGATTGTGCATTAATAAGCAATGTAATGATTAGAGAATATAAAACTCAGAAAACCATTACTAAAGGTTATGTTACTGTGCGATAAACACCTTTTTTTATTAATAGTACATTAATACTATTATCAGTAACACTAAGAATAATTGATATTAATTTAACCTGTATTTTTATGTTTTCATTATTTTAGTTATATCCAAAGACGGTGTTAATACACTATTAACTTTTTATCGACATCAATACTACGTTCCTGGAGTCTAATCATGAGACGTGTCGTTTTGAACTGTAAATATTACAAGAGTATAAAATGTTTGAGAAGGTAAAAGGAGGAGGGGGGTCATTCAAGTTTAAATTGATGAGGAGGTATCGTTATACTGTGAGTTTGTAGGCATGTCAGAGTGCTTAAAGCCTGTTTCAAGGGTTGCCTTGTAGTCCGGGAAATTTAAAGGTTTAGGCGCCGTAAAGGCAAGGCGAAGAGGCTTGTAATAAGCATAAAGATGTTATTTTCTTGGGTTTTAGAGGTCGGGACCTAGGACAGAGGAAGGAGAAGGAGGCTCGTGCAGTATTAATGCAAGGAAGACAAGTTTTTAACCCCCCTTCCTTTAGCCCTGTCTGCATATCTGAACAGGTCATATTTCCTTTAGACTTGAGCTGGGAAAATAACGTTATACCTACAACTCCTTCTTATACCTTAAATCTTCTTGTCAAATGGTCAACATAAGAGTGATGTGAGAGCGTCATTTATAAGTATTAAATGTCCACAATACTAATTTATTTTTGATAATTTTTTCCGTTGAATCAATCAGAAAAGGAAAAGGAGCCAAACGGTAATAAATCTCAGTCTAATACATAGAGACCTTATAACCATTTAAACTCTTAGAACTGTATGCATAATCGAAAATCTAAAGAAAATAGTTGAAATCTTAGGTTTTTTTGAGAATTCCTCAATATTCGAAGAAACGTTTATAAGATATACCATTAGATGGTTTTAGTTTTTTTAATAGACTATGTCTCAATTTGAGAGCTAAAATTCATTTCTCGATTTCGCCTCGAGGTATGATTTATCAACATGCATGCTAAATTCATTAATTGTTAATTGTAATCGGCCTTATTAAGGCTCCACTTGTCTGCCAAGACTAGTGTCTACAAACAGAAAATGTTTAGAGACCGAAATGATTTGCTAAAGAACATGAAAAATAGATAATATTAAACAAACAATTTTTTCTATTAACAATTTTATTTGTAGAAAAGGTTTTGTTTAGATCAATAGAAAAGCGATGGTCATAGGGTAAAGTTCGGCTTTATCTGTATTTCCCTCTTGTTTTTTAAAAATTAATTTGTGATTGATTTTCCTATAATTTTGTTTAAATAGTGTCAATGCAATCTTTTTTTTTATCTCTCTTCGATAATTTAAAACCAAAGGGTCTTGACCGAATTATTTTTACTTTAATGGCTTAAGGGGGTTGGTAATAAGTTCTGGTTAAACGCTATTTAAAGATTAACCGTTTGATTCAACAATAGCATTTTATCGTAGTTTAAAATTTTAATGAGACAGATTTGTCATTTTACATTCTGATAAACGGTTTTGAATCCCTTTGAAATTTTAATGAGTTCATCCTTTGAAACGGAGAGTTAAACAAAACATGCAACTGTGGGTAAATAACATGCAACTGTATCATCATGCAATATGGGTGACTGTTGGTTCCAGGTAGATCAGTGATTTAGTTAATCCAAATGCTTTATTAATTCTCGACGGGAGAAACAAAGTGCACATTATTTGTCTTATTCTTTTTTTCTTTGCCTTAATGTTAGAGGCGCAGTTTGGGTGACTTTAAGGTTAATAATAAAAGAAGTTATGTAGATTATAATCTTGTATTATGTATTCTCATTATAACATCTAGATGACACTACTTTGATGATTTAAATTCGTGTCTTTTTATTACATTATATTATTGTATTCAATTCCTGTAAAAGTCAAATATGGCCATAGATGAGCCTTAAAGAGAACAGTCATTTGATTAAAAATCTCTACTAAAATTATTGAGAAAACCGTCTTTTAAACACTAGTAGTCCAGGAGATAGCGTGCAAAAAAGTGTCTGACTATCATCAAGGTAGAATTTTTTATACAAGTCAATCTTTTAGCGCCTTTTAAGAATATGTGGTCGGCTAAGTTCGTCTGCGGGACATAGCTTGGCAATAGGCATTTGAAAAAATCAAACCGGTGGAGAGCGGCCATGTCTCACCAATTATGGTGGACAATATGATTTTCATGATCCTGAGTACAGAATTAGTTAGTAGACTGAAAATCAAGTCGATGTTAGTTTGTCCCTTGACAGGTGACTACGTTGATTTTTAGTAATATTGGGATAACAATCCTATCAAGTGTGAAAATAACATCGACTTGATTTTTGGTCTACTGAATAATTATGTACTCAGGATCATGAAAATCATACTGTCCACCATAATTGGTGAGACATGGCCGCTCTCCACCGGTTTGTTTTTTTCAAATGCCTATTGCCCAGCTATGTCCCGCTGACGAACTTAGCCGATCACATATTCTTAAAAGGCGCCAAAATATTGACTTGTATACAAAATTCTAGCTTGATGTTAGTCAGACACTTTTTTGCACGCTATCTCCTGGACTATAGTGGACATCCAGAGTGTAGGTGAGACAATTTGCAATAAGGTTGAAGTATTTAGTGCTGGAGTTAAGATATGCTTGAAATCTTACTTTTCTCACTAGTACTGAGTCCCAAACGAGAGTTACTCTGTCCCAAACGAGGGTTAATGCGTTGACAGTGCGGGAAAAACTAGTAAATGGGGTAGAGAGCCAATGAGAGCTCAAGTTTGCCCTCTGGATAACCACATAAGAAGGTGAATGTAGTGGCTTTATTTTTTCCCTCAGAGGTTGGCCAAATGTGTGTTCGATTTCCCGCGCTGTCAACGCATTAACTCTGGTTTAGGAAAGACTACAAATGATGTGGTTGTAATAAGATTACTTAAAGATACAAGAATATGCAATGTTACTTCATTTTATTTATTGTCTTCCACTACTTGAAATATCTCTAGAGAATGCTACTTCGGATGTCCCGCTCCCCATTTTAGATTAATTTACTAATTTTGCTCTGAGCTTACCAAAAGTCGCGGAAAACACCTTTGAAATGTTATACAATTACCTATAAATTAATGGTCACATTTCAAAAGTTCCTGGACTGAAATACGTTTCAGACAGATGGAACATTTTTGGCCTCGTCTCAGTTGGACTGTATAAACTATGCTAGACTAACTGGTCTATTTAAACTCGTTAAAATTTATTGAAATATGTAAGTCCTATTATCATTTAGTTTGAAAAGACCTTTCTAATAGTAAGTGTCGACAGTATAACTATGTTTTACCAAAAACCGTTTATTATTATTACATGTACTATCCTCTTGTTTAAGAAAAGAAATTGCTGTTGTCTTGGGTCCTTGTTGATCGTCTTGTTTCTTACTCGTATGGTGGTATTTATGCATGAGATTATCTAGAGCAGTTCATACTACTAGATTATTTTCTTCGATCTTCTTTCATCTTTTCTTCGTTTGTTCTCTTCTCGTTTCCTTGCTTTTTTCCGATTTTTTTTTTTTTTTTTTTTTTTTTTTTTTTTTTTTTTTTTTTTTTTTTTTTTTTTTNTTTTTTTTTTACTTCATTACAACTTTAGGTAAAAGAACAGGGATTCAGCCATTGTACATCTCTGGTGTTGTGTGAAACACGTTTTACCTCTTGCTGTTAGAACCATGTTTAGTGTTAGGGCAGTAGTAGAGAGCCAGCACCAGCCAGCGTGACCGTGTGGATTAAATTACTTACCCCGTCTGCTCGACCATCAATGATCAAGAGGGCATGATGTCGTGTACCCTTGCCGTGATGCTCTGATTTAAATGGCTCTAACGATCACACATCACACCACACTTGCTTGAGCTGTAAATTGTACCGAAGTGTGTTGTGTGAAATAGTTGGAACTCTCTACCACGGGGCTAGTAAAATGGGCTTAAAATATAGCCTAATTGCTAGGTTCGAACAAGTGGTTGGTCCTACCCGTCTAGTACTTACTACTACTGCTACTACTACTAGGTCATTAGTGTACTTTAGGCAAGTGTTATGTGGTTTCTTGTTGTTTTATTAATAAGCACTTCACAGGAGAACTGACACGATCGGTACTTAACAGCATTTACATCAATCTCAAAAATCCATCAATCTCCAAAATCCTTGTAAAACTTTCTTGGTTCCTTCTAAAACGTCAGTGTAATCCGATTGTGACATTGAATCCGACTTCGATGTGTTGAGGAGGGATGAGAGCGAAGGGGGTTCAATATACAATTGTAAGTACAATTTAGTAAGGATGTCACTGACAGGAGAGTCCTTCTAACTCCATATCTATCAAGAACCTCCTGACTCTGTCTCCAATGGAATCCCCTATCCTATTTCCATACACTTCAAACGCCTGGTGGAAAAGCAATTAAACCTTGATTCCCAGCACTGGAAAGCTCTTCAATACGAGGATACGAGTACAAGCTTTCCTTCTCCTTTAAACTTTAGACCTCTGACTCTTTTCATCGTATCAAGCATTTGTCTTCCGATTGAATTGAAACATAGAAGCCATTACACTACTTGCACTCTTCAACCACCATCAATTCAATTGTAGTCTTTACACACCCTAATTTAATTTTAACGCCTTCTGAATAAAAAATAGCTTTAATAAATTAAATTATAAATAGAAGTAAATGTAATTAAATTATACAAAATAATCAAGAATTTTCTTTGATGTCTGAAAAACACGTGAAAACGGAAGAACAAACAGCACAAGAACTTTTTTGCTTTTTTTTCATTTTTAAATCAAGGCTGTTATAAGCCTTCCTCGACCATCACTTCATCTTATTTTATCAAAGTCGGTTTGTTTGTATTTAGTTTTTCCTTGTTGTAACAAAAAAAATTTATTAACAGAGAGGCTTGATTCTTTCTAGATCCCCTGTCCATCCACACATTTTGTTTAAACAATTAATTTATCATTAATACAGTAAGGTTGACACTTTAAGGTGGGGAAACTGGAGGATCAACCCAATGTGGCTTCATTGCTGGCATATGTCGATGATGTGGTTCTTTTGGTGGGCTCAGCAGAGAGGCTATAGTGAAGCCTGGATGTTCGAACAACGAAGCTAAGGAAGCGTGGTCTAGGGATCAACACAGCCAAGAAAGTTATCTGCCAGGAACAGATCGAGCCCTCGACCCAGCTAAAACAGATGGAAGAAGATATACAACCTTAGACGAGCTGTAGGTATGTCCCTAAGGATCGAGCCAGGAACTGCCATCAGGTGCAGCATACAGGCAGACCATCTCTTAAGCTGTACTGGTTTAGCCTCATGGCAAGAATCGAGGACCACAGAATCCCTAAACAAGGCTTCCAGGCCGTCCGAGAATGGGTGTCTGAGAATGACGATAGACACTTTTGAACCGTCTTTCCTCTAATCGGGCATTGGTCCTAGAACAATAGCGACAGGCAGAACTGCAATTAGTCAATTAATGTCATTATAGTGAAAAAAATGGTGAAGATACAACTCACAGTTGGGAATCGATCCCAGGGCCTCTGCCTATAAGCTGCAATGCTCCAACCATTTGAATCTTATTGAATGAATTTCCAGTCATTTCATTTTTTGCCTCCTCACATGAAGTATTCTTAGTGCAATTTAGTACTTAAATAGAACGCACTGTTAGGGCTCAATTTTCATATATAGTTCTTATTGTTCAAAGTTTTTAGTTCATCAGGCCTTGTAGAAATAATTTCGCTAATATTGGGATTTACATATCTATTCAGACAGGTGAAACTTATTCCTACGTTATGAATAAGTGATTCCTTCTAGGGTTCTGTGGTTCGTTTCCTATGGCGAGGTTTTCTCTTTTAATTTTGCCATGTTATACAACCAGAGAAAGTATTTTGACGCCGCATAAATTCAATTTTCTTGTCTTTACACGTCTTATGTCTTATGATTGCATTTCTTTCGTTTTTCTTTGTTACATAGGAATACCGGGTTTTATTACCGACTCCAACAATGTGACGCATTCCCTTTTTCAGCCAGCATCGTGAAATAAATTGGTATTAACTCGATATAATTAGCGTCCGTAGGTCATGGTAGATGGAGCAGACACGCGGATCTCGAATCACTTATTAGTATAAAGTTGTAAAAAGCCGCTTGATAGGTTCAAGCAGACTATGGCTCTGCGGCTTATTTAAATATCTTTATTGAACTCTATTAGTTTTCTATTATGGAGATTTAGTTAAGATAGTCTCAGAGGTCTAAAAAGTCTAACTCAATTCCAAGTTACTTTATGAAGGTATATCAGAGGCAATTGTGTAACTGAGCATAGTCCCAGCTCTATTTCTATCCATCCCTTAACTACCGTTCTTCTAATTTGATTCAATTAATCTTTATACTCCTCTTTGATCTAACTCATACTATTTCTCATCTTTAATAATTTTTTACTGAACCATTTTTTTATTATTATAAAAGAAAAGTTATAACTTGCCTTTATTGTTCAAAGGTTGAGATTAGTAACTAGAATGCGAAAGTGAGGTATATTTCAATCAAATGATATAGAAGGTACCTATTATACTCGCAATGTACATTGTTCAAAGGTGGAAATTAATAGATAGTAATAATTTGTAAATTCATTATATTTCAATAAAAATACATTAAAGGTAATTACTGGTCACGCGACTTAAACTATTTAGAGTTAGAGTAATGTTACTTTCTCATATAAAGAAAAAGTATTGTGATTCGATTTTGATGGATTTTTTTTTAGGTCTCCTGAACCAAAAAAAGGATTTTTTTTTTTTTAATAAATTGTCTAATTTTGAGAGCGGTATTCCCAAAACGTCTGTATAAAATTATTTCTCGAAAACGGTTCGATTTTGAAAAAAAATCTAAAATACAGTCCATTTATATACGATTCTATGGATATAAGCCGTTTCCTCGGCAAAAATCTAGTTGCCCAGATATTGATAAAAAATAAATCTTACTTTGTTGAAAGGCAGAAACAAAAATTATTTTAATATAAAGTATACTTTGTTAATTCAGTAGAATCCCGATATATCGTATCTTCAAGGGGTCGAAGAAAAAATACGATACATCGAGTAGTTCACTAAATCGGGATTATGAAATAGTGATGGTAAAAAAAGAAAAATTAATGTAATAATTAAGACTTTTATTTATTTTGCACATAAAAATACACAGTGTATGATCATAAAAAAATTAAATATGTACTAGGTTTAAAAAAGAATTATAATTTGTTTTTGTTTTTAATTAAACCATTTGTTCGGGTGTTATCCATAGCATTTTATCCGAGTAGAACAGGAGGTAAACAATCAAATCTTGGAAAAGGGTCCTCTCCTTTCATATACGTTTAACTGCGATTTTTCTCAGAATTATAAAAGTTAATTCCTTCATCTAGAATCTAGGCTGTCCAGGAATTACATTTGGTTTGGACACAATCACACTCTCCCCCTTGAGTCTTTTTTTAATGCCGATCAAACGTCTCGCGAGAGTTCTAATTTTTTCCCCTAAGAATGTTCCCTCCAATAGGTTCCTTAGCAATTCGGAATTAATAAAAAAAACACTTAATTAATACTTCCTCTAATTGTAGTGAAGTGTGAACTGTTGTTATTTTTTTCTAAGACGAGTAAAACAACAGATATAACCAGTAAATAAGCAAAATCTTGGAAATTCCCCCCTCCATTCATACGTTTTATCGGGATTATTCTCCGAATTATACGAGTTATAAGACGTTTATGTTCACCTCGAAAGGGAAAGAAATACGTTATACTGAGGGGACCGAAATACATTGGTTTTATACCAATTATCGGGATTTTTTCAAGGGACTGGCAATAATATACGATTTATCGGGATATATGATATAACGGGATATGAAATACCGGGATTCTACTGTAATTGGTACCTTTGAAAAATGTAGGTCATACATTGTAGTCATACAGTAAATATTATCGATGTAATTTATATAAGTGTAAATGATTGAACATTCGCAGCTTCTTTTATTTCACCTTCTTGTACATATATTTAATAAATGTTATTGGATTACGTTGAATCAGACCAATATAATTAAATTTGTATAGAACTTAAACAAGAAGTTAAAAACCTTTAAAAAAACTTTTACTTCTTAAATAATGTTCTCAATAAATATATTTTCAGTAAGTACAAAGTTTCTAACGTTACTTTTTTCTTTTCTTTTTCAGGTGAGTCCAGAAAACCCTAATTATTATTTTCAAGAGGTATTCGGTTTTTTTTTGTTTTTTTTAACTGGAATTCATAAAATAATCTTCCACTGTAAGTTAATTTTTATAATTAATGTAAAACTTTTTTCTTTTTCTTCTAAATGAATTAAACTTTTGCGTTATTAATTATCGAAGAAAGAAGGGTTAAGGTAAGAAAGTAGAAAAAAACCGTATTTTCATTATGATCACTGTTAGATAAAATTAAAGTATGTATATGTATATATATATATATGCTTTTTATATTTGCTTTTTTTTAGCCCCCCCCCCTTCACTTAAACTTTTCCTTTTTGTTTTATTAGTTTTTAATTAGCGACAATAAATAATGTATATAAAGGGGTGATAGAATTTAACGGGTAAAAAATTATTTTCATTATTATAATTAATAATGCTGTTATTGTTTAAATCTTTTATTATATTCTGTATAATTTTATGAAAGTTAATTAGGAAAATTACATGCTTATGTTCTTTTTATTACACGCTTTTATTTAACTTGGTATGTTTGTCCGGGGCAAATCATACAATTTAAATTTGACCCACTTCCCGACTACCCAGAAGCTTAAAGCGGTTTCTGTACGATTAACTTAAAATGATCAAGTGTAAAATTTTAATAGTTGCATATTCTTTTTCTACACTCCAAGACCTTTAAATTGATGTATTACATGTTATGGTGACTAAAAATATTTTTTTAGTAATTCACCCTCTATATTGGCCGCCATATTTTAAATATTAAGTGTGAAAACTCCAAAATGTGTACAGTTGTCACTAATGCCGAGATGCACCTGTGTGCTTAATTTCATGTTCCTAGCTATAGTAGTTTCTGAATTAAAACATACCCACTGACAGACAGAGCCGTTATATACGGTTTTTTTTTTTCGTACTTCGTACATAAACCTAAAATCAACAATTGTTTACAAACACGACCAGTGACAGCTAAGTGAGGTTATAATTTATTACAAGATTTAAATGTTTATTTTACAAAATATTTCTTTTTTAAAAAAATATCAAATTTCATGTTTTATTTTATTAATTCCAGCTTAGAAAGGGTAGAATTGAGTTCAAGATTTAAGGTTTTTTATGTTAGACGTGCCTGGCAAGGGCCGGGGCAATCAATATACACGTGAGCTGGTAGAGTGATTATGGTATACCGGGCCAACTACACCTACGTGGATAGGCGGCAGTTCAGCCATTTAGCCAACCAAGATGCAATACAGAATACAATGTAGTAGAATTGGTGGCTATCGCGGTAGCATTCGACGACAAAGAATAAGGAAGAATTGTGTTTTTGTTTTACTGGATAAAGTAAAGCCTTTAATAAAGGCGGGTTTAGGCGATTCAGTATAATAATTAAACGACACTCTTTATACCTGTTGCCTCTATATTGTTTAGATGATGCAATCTCTTAGTGTTAAGAAAAACCCTTGTAGAAACCATAAAAATAACCTATGCAGCTGAAATCTTCCGTTACATCAAAACAAAACAACATTGCGACGAGCTGTTAACACATATTACAATATTAGTCTTGTTTTTATTATATAATTCATTCAGGAGTTAAATAAAAAGAACAACTAAAACCTCTTATATTACACGATTTATTAAATAAAATATTAGAATTATATAATAATGTATATTAGTAATAATTTGTAGATAATAATTCAATAATAATGAGTAAACTTATTACAACTAAATTAGCACGATATTCGGCGTTACCGTACAGGTGCATCTCAGAATTTGTTACAAATGTATGTATGGCAATAACTCTATCATAATATATTACGTATATTATTTAATTAACACATATTACATTTAATTTGGTTCTTCATCATTGGTATCTTCTTCATCATGGTAAATTCATCGAAACATGTGTGTACGATTTCAAAATTGAGTCATTATAATTTTTTTTTTTTACTACGTTTTTATTAGCTTACTTTCTTTTTTGTTTGTCTGGTACAAATCTTGCGATCGATTTTTAACTAACTTCCCGAGTAGCTAGACATTTGAAACTTTTAGAATAGCTCAGAACACGATGACAATGCATTATTTTAATACTTTTATTCATAATTCAGCAAAATTTAATCCGTTTTCAGCAAATTGTGCTTTATGGAAAGTTAGTTTGGAAATAATCCGCAAGTTATATTATTTGTTTTGGCATGTGCCATATTTACAATCTTCATTTTGACAGGTTTAAAATTTATGATTTATGACAGAAAATTTATAAACGTAGTATATGAAAAGTTCTTTTTATCTTGCAATTATTATAATATGTATTCATTTTAATTATACTAGTGATGAAATACATGAGACGAATATCCTTACGAGGTTCCTTTATTTTTTCTCTAGCATATTATATTTTTGCAGTATACCAATTTATATTTATTCCATGACTTCAATTTTAAAGTAATTATGCTTAAACTGAAGTGGAATACAATATAAACACAAGTTCTTTACGTTTTATAGAAGATGACCTGCACTAAAAATAGATAAATAATTAACATTATTTTCTAGTATATATATCTTTAATGTATTCTGTTTGTTCAATCGTTTTAATACCATGAGATAACTAATAAAGAGAATTAATTTGAAATACTTTTAATTTGTAAAAAATTAATTAGTTAAAATAAACTTAGTTGCCTTATTTCTGATTTGTAATAATTTAGTTGTCAAGCGATGATATTAAAGTTTGTGTATAAAGGGAATATACTTAAGAATAAAACTCTTATATGCATAATATGTTATTAACTACAAACATATATAAGTTGTTTACACTGGCTCGGAGTCAGAAATCTATTTAGTTATATTATCACAAAATTTCAAGGTTTAAAATACAAATCTGAAATCTCGAACTATACATATCAATGTTGTACAAAATTTAACTAAAGAAACATTTATGTTATTTTACTATACAAAAATGTACTGACGCCACATTTTCCTAAATCCTTCCGCACCCTCATTTCAAAACTCACCTTTTATTGGATAAAATAATTTGCATAAGAAATTGATTCCGACTGCTGAAGCAACGGTTTTTAAAGTAACTTTCTGGGAAAAGCAAAGGTATTTTGGTTCTGCGTTCCCCCTCCCTCTCCGGTGTTGTATCGCATTCCTGGGTTAAAATTGGAATTACCTTTTATTAACATTTAGCTACTATGTATAAACAACTTTAAAGAAAATCAATCTGGGCTTATTTACCTATAAATCATTAAATAAGTTTTTTTTTTTTTTTTTTTTTTTTTTTTTTTTCTCTAATATAGAGCACCCAAACAGCGTACGGCCACAAGTGGGAAACTCTTTTACAAAAGCATTTACAATTTACAAATACATTAGTTGTAAAAAAAAAAACTAACAAATATTAAGAACATTAAGAAATTTAAAAAAATAATAATAACAATAAACTGAACAAAATTAAGAACGTGTTACATAGTAATGTAAACATCTTGCAAACGGTAGTTACAGAGGGTTTAGATAGAGGGATAGGATAGAGGACAAATTAAGGTAGTTTTCGAAGTTATTCGAATCAATGGGGTAATGCATTAACTATAGAAACACTACGAACAAGAGGTGATGCTATTGACAATTCTCTGATATTCTCTGATATATAGCCAACGTCCAGCACGACTAGGAGGCAACATCAGAACCTGATGTTGAGATGTTGTGGTTTACAACCACAATCTTGAATCAAAATAGCCAAATTAGAAATTCTTTTCACTAAAGTTGTTTTTGTTGTATTATGAAGCTAAATTCCAAATTGGAAGATTCTAGTGCATTTTTATGGTTCAGTAGGTATTATAATGTCCAACTCGGCGTAAAAAATAGCCGCCATGTTGAATCAAGATGGTGGATAGTAACAAGATTTTTTAGCGTGAACCTGTAGGGGATAAGATTAACCTACCTTAGATATTGCATGGTTACAGTCCAGGGGTTTCAAAGATATCGTCAATCAGTCAATATTACTGACTGACTGAATCATCACAATATCTCTTTGCCTCATTTCTTAAAGGGATTTTAAGTAATCATTTATATATTATCTTTATTCAAGTTTAATTCAAGGAAATGCAAAGAAATGAATGGGAAAATATTTGCTTTATATTTATTGTAAATCATAAGTTTTATTTATAACTTTTTAATGTATAATAAACATTTTATTATATGGAATTTCAATGATACATACTTTTGAGGCTTTTCCCTTATTTTTTTGAAAAGGGAGTTTTTATTAAAATTTGGCAAGGCATTCCGCAGGATCAAGTGATCTGAAAGTTTACTTTTTTAAAGGAGAGGAGTTTAAATTTAATCATGTACTCTTAAGTAGTGAATATATCAGAATTATGAATGTGCAAAGTACTGAAGGAATAGTTTTGGCTTGTCGCCATCATATGCTTTTAGAAAAAGTTTTTTGCCTAGATTTTATGATGCTTTTACTTCCACTGCATTGACATTTTACTTCCTTCAAGGTCCGTTTACCCTATCAATTCTTTAACCCTTCATTCGCCATTAAATCTTTCGGTCCCCTTATTCTCCTTCTACGTTTAAAATACTTTTGCTATATCTGCGAGATATTTTCTATTATATGAAACGGATTTATAGCTTATTATCGCTTCGAGCCTATTGTCTTATAGCAACCCCTTGTTTTCAATACTCCTTTTCTTTCTCGAAATCCCTCCCTTTTGTACTTGTTTAGTTTGAGCTCTCGAAAAATAATTAATTTTCAAAAATTTTCTTCCGCGTTATTAAATATGAAAAGGAGAAAGGGGAGAGAATAAGGTGCAAATTTGAGGGGGAGAAGATCCCCTCGCGACTAATTCTCTTCAACCCTTGTTCTTCCCTTCCTATTGGTCGAATTCACCTGTGATTTACGTTATTTTACGTATTAAAACGTTAAATAATTACTTTAAACTGAAGCGTTGCTCCTCCTTTAGTTAAAAGGAGACTAAAATTAAATGCATTGCATCCTTTAATCCTATTGTTTTATTTTAACTTAAAATAACCTTAGCTTTTAGCCTCCCCCTTTTTTAGAGAAAATACTTGATAGGTTGTAATGAATGGATGCAACCCTTATCTGCACATTGATTGTTAAATTCGTACACACAATGCGTCCTCTTTCCCCAATATACCTTAATATCTTCCTTTTGAATTAATTAATCCTAACCCTAATGCCTTGTCTAACGTAACATCCCCCCTTCCTCCTATGGAAATATAATTTATAGCAATTATACCTCTTAGATTTATTAAAGGGGAACTGACTTCCGAAGAGTAATTTATTATGACAATTTCCGCTGTGAAACATACTTTTCAAATTTTCTCTGTACAACAGATGCTTCCACTGCTTTTTTGATAAACGAATTTGTATGTTAAGAAAGAATACGAATTAAAAAAAATATATAGGTATTGAAATTTGTAACATACATCATTATTTTATTTTTTATTTTTTTTTTAAAAAACACGATTTAGTGTATTTATATTTTTATTAAACTTATGTGTGTGTAATATTGAAGGGCACTTTTAAAAAAGGCAACTTTAAATATTCGGGATCCCGTGTAACTATGTTTTCAGAGAAAAAGTTATATTAGCAATTAAAAGCCGAAACAACCCTACCCACAACAAAGTACCTTTTTTTAGGGCAACAATGTTTAAGATATACAAATCATGGATATGGTCCAAAAACTTCTGAAAGTGAAACCTTAAAATTCTCAGTCGACGTTCAATAGATTAAATTGCTTTCATATTTTGGTCACTGAAGGTGGGAAAGTGAAGGATCTTGGGAAACCTGGACGTTCTATGAGATCGTGTTCTTTATATCAATAAACATCAGTCTAGTAAAAAAGTGATAAAGACATATCAGACAATGCATAAGGACTTGAGTAAATTTGATTTCCTTTGTTTATTCCTTTTAATCCAGGGAAACGAGTGCCTGCTACGGAGGTCTTCCTGCTTATTCTATTTTGGGTCATATTCTTTAATGTTTCCCAGTTCTTTCCTCCATCCTTTAGCTCTTACTCCTCAGTCCACTTCTATAGTGTCCTGGGTAGGCCAGATTCAGGTTTTTGAGTGGATTCTACTCTAAACTGATGTTTTCGGTTTGTCTGAGGGTGTGTCCGATCCAATCATATTTTCCCTACTTGTTTTTTGTTGCTTTTTACTTTCTCATATAAAGAGAAAGTATTGTGATGGCGCGAAAATTCGATTTTTACTTTCTCATATGAAGAGAAAGTATTGTGATGGCGCGAAAATTCGATTTTGAGATTTTGATGGATTTACACGTTTTCCAAAAAGTTTTCCAAAAAGTCCAAAAAAGTTGTTTTTAAAAAATGTCTGTCCGTCGTCTGTCTGTCTGTCGTCTGTGCAGACGCCTGGAGCCTAAACTACTGGGCCGATTTTGATGAAATTTGGCATACACGTTCAGAAAAATCATACCCCGAGGCGAAATCGAGAAATGAATTTTAACTCCAAATTTGAGGCGCTACCCCCCAAAAACTCTGAAAAAACACGAAAAAAAATTATTTCTCGAAAATGGTTTTGACGATTTTGATTAAAAAATTCTAAAATGTAGTCAATTTAAATACGAATCTAATGATATAAGCCGTTTTCCCGGGAAAAATCTAGTTCCTGAGAAAATAGCTTAAAACGCGGATGGAGAGAGCCCGTGTTCGATTCCCCGCCCGGGAGAAGTTATTTTTATGATATTTTTGATGAAATTTCCAATAGCAATTAAATGTACATATATGAGAAAGTTTGTCTGAGTTGTCTCGGACCGATTTTTTTCTAAAGTTATGGTCAGAGCAGGTCTATATAATTATAGAGTTGCATCTTTGCTTCTTTTATTTAAGTTGAGTATCTTAAATCTTTTTTACTTTTGTCCATATCGTTAGCAAGCTGAAGAATTATCTTCATTTGTATCTAGTTTTGTATCCGTGTCACGAGTCGGTTTTATCTTATTGATGATGTCCAAATTTTACATTGTAGTATGTTATACAGTTTTACTTACTCTCTTTCTGTTATTTGGTTGACTGTGATTAGGTTGACACCTACTACGACCTTCAACCTTTTGAAGTCATTTCGAGATATGGCGTTACACTCAATAAATCACGATGTGTTTGTATGTGTGGGAAGTCAATAGGTGTTATTTATCAATCGTTAAAAGCCTAGAGACTTAAATGTATATAACATAGTTGGAATCGTTGATCGAACCCATGCCATGGTAGGGTGGAGGATTCTCTTTCTGACTTTCTATTCCCTAAAGGTGGCCATAAACGAAAAGGAAATCCTCAAGGAAAAAGCATCTGGGATTTCCTTGGGAATTTTCCCTAGGAAATCCTTAAGGAAAAGGCCTCTGGGATTTTCTTGGGGATTTTCTCTACCGAACCCAAGCTTTTCCTAACACAAACTTAAAAAATCCTCTGCGTCGTCAACTTTTTTCGGGATTACAGTCCACAGACGGCCTTGTTATGGCCGGAGTTTCCATGTTAAGAGTCGCTCAGCTAGGAAAAAGGTAACATGTAAACTCAGAAGAGGAGTCCTCAGCGATATTCGCTGGGTGATTATCGCTGGAGTCGCGCCTTGGAAAATAAAGCTTTAGGATTCGACTGACCACAAGCTTACAAGCTCTAGCCTCTAGGCAGGCATGAGAGGCTCAATAAGTCGCTGGCCGTGGGAACCCCACAATGTAATATTTTATTTTTATTTGGCCAATCGTCCTGTTTCAGGAGATGATACAACTATGTGCTACACTAATTGAGCAGATCTTTTTTATTGTATATTTATTGTAAAACAAATAAATTTGAACAAATTTATTTAAAAAAAGTACTTCCTTACTTATAAAATGTCACGCTTGAAGTCATATTTATTTCAGAGAATTTATTCAATTTTTTAAACTGTACTTTATAAAAGAGAAGAATTAAATGAAACAATACACAAAACAGCGTTAAAAGTAACTTTTTCGTTGATAAAAACTTTTGAACATTTATTTTATTTTAAAGTTAAATCTGAAATAACATTTTTTACATTAAAAATCCCGATCTTACTTATTTTGTGACCTAGTTATTTCTTTATTTGCATTCAAAATTTGTGATACTTAAAAAGTACTAAAATATTATAATAATTATAATAAACTTACAAGTTTAAACTATAATATTACCCTTTTTCCATTGCATTAGTTTGTTATTTATTAATCTTAGAGAATTGTCTTACATTTATTACATTAGATAATATTATTTAATTTTTTCTTTACCAAATAACTGTAAATTAGTTTAACTATTTCGTACATAAAATATTATATATTATATATTTTTATAATATTAAAATACATATTATATATACAGAGTTACTAACAAGTGTTGCTAACATTTGTTGCAACATTTTAGAAAATGTTTTTGAATTTGTTACCAACATTGTTAGCAACAAAAAAAGTTAAGTACAAGAATTTTCCGTCAAAAATAAGTCAGTAAAGAGAAATGAATGTTGGTAAAAAATGTTTCTTACAAAATGTTGCTAACAAAATACTAGTTTGTTTTTATTTGTTATTAACATTTAGCCACATCCCCATGGCCACTATGTCGATTGGCTGCGAAATGTCGAATATTGAGGAAAATTGGTATGGCAGAAGGGCAATGTTATATTCATCTGAGATAAGAAGTAAAAAGGGTTGCTACTGCAGGCCCCAACACTCGACAGAGCCAAATCCACGAGGCCAAATCCAAGCGAGCCATTTTGGAATGGCCCAAAACCCATGATAAGGTCAGACTAGGCCGCGGCCACTGTCCGAGACGCGCGCGGTTGATTTTGGACTTGCCGGAAATCCAGCCTGGCTCGCCAAGTCTCGCTGGTACATTTGAGTTTCCCACACATGGTGAGTTTTGGAGTGGCGCGGGGCCGTTTGGCCTGGTGGATTTATTACCAATATTTGTTTTCCACAAAAATCTTGTTGATAACATGTATTTTTTTTGCTAACAAAAATTGTTGGTAACAAATTCAGAAGAATTGATATCAAAACATGTCAATAACTCTTGTGTAAATCCGGGTTTATCATGTTGTTATTAGCATTTGTTATCAANTACCTCTACTTCATCTATTTGGATGCAGAAGCTGACCATGCGATGATCAGACAGCAGAATGTCTGATGACACATGCCAGCCCTCGATGTTTCCAGATATCCTCCTAGATGCCATTGTGACATCTATTACCTGTGAACGGATTCTATTTATAAAAGTTGGTTCCGTTCCCCTGTTCATTACCTCTAAATCTGTGGATGCTAAGAATTCCAACAGCGCATCACCCCTGCTGTTACAGTCAGTGCTGCCCCAGGCATGATGATGCGCGTTAGCATCGCATCCTATTATTAATGGAATAGCCTTCTCCTCTGAGAATCTGACAATATTGGTCAGTTCCCTTGTTGGGGGAAGGTCCTGCCTGTCGTATGGCAAGTATAGACTGGCCATAATTACCTTATTCACTAAACCTTTTACCTTATACTCCAGGATAATAGCTGTAGCGTCTCGGGTCCCCAGTTGAGGTATGGGTGTCACCTTAAGGTCCTCAGACGCTACTATACATGTCCTGGGGTTCGCCTCATCTGGTCCTTCGCTTCCTCCTACCACGAGCCTCTGACCAGTCCTCCTCATCCCTCTCACCTCTCCTCTATAAACATAAGGTACCTGAATTAACACTATTAATGACCCTTTACCAGTCAAGGCTCTCAAAAAGGTAACATGTAAACTCAGAAGAGGAGTCCTCAGCGATATTCGCTGGGTGATTATCGCTGGAGTCGCGCCTTGGAAAATAAAGCTTTAGGATTCGACTGACCACAAGCTTACAAGCTCTAGCCTCTAGGCAGGCATGAGAGGCTCAATAAGTCGCTGGCCGTGGGAACCCCACAATGTAATATTTTATTTTTATTTGGCCAATCGTCCTGTTTCAGGAGATGATACAACTATGTGCTACACTAATTGAGCAGATCTTTTTTATTGTATATTTATTGTAAAACAAATAAATTTGAACAAATTTATTTAAAAAAAGTACTTCCTTACTTATAAAATGTCACGCTTGAAGTCATATTTATTTCAGAGAATTTATTCAATTTTTTAAACTGTACTTTATAAAAGAGAAGAATTAAATGAAACAATACACAAAACAGCGTTAAAAGTAACTTTTTCGTTGATAAAAACTTTTGAACATTTATTTTATTTTAAAGTTAAATCTGAAATAACATTTTTTACATTAAAAATCCCGATCTTACTTATTTTGTGACCTAGTTATTTCTTTATTTGCATTCAAAATTTGTGATACTTAAAAAGTACTAAAATATTATAATAATTATAATAAACTTACAAGTTTAAACTATAATATTACCCTTTTTCCATTGCATTAGTTTGTTATTTATTAATCTTAGAGAATTGTCTTACATTTATTACATTAGATAATATTATTTAATTTTTTCTTTACCAAATAACTGTAAATTAGTTTAACTATTTCGTACATAAAATATTATATATTATATATTTTTATAATATTAAAATACATATTATATATACAGAGTTACTAACAAGTGTTGCTAACATTTGTTGCAACATTTTAGAAAATGTTTTTGAATTTGTTACCAACATTGTTAGCAACAAAAAAAGTTAAGTACAAGAATTTTCCGTCAAAAATAAGTCAGTAAAGAGAAATGAATGTTGGTAAAAAATGTTTCTTACAAAATGTTGCTAACAAAATACTAGTTTGTTTTTATTTGTTATTAACATTTAGCCACATCCCCATGGCCACTATGTCGATTGGCTGCGAAATGTCGAATATTGAGGAAAATTGGTATGGCAGAAGGGCAATGTTATATTCATCTGAGATAAGAAGTAAAAAGGGTTGCTACTGCAGGCCCCAACACTCGACAGAGCCAAATCCACGAGGCCAAATCCAAGCGAGCCATTTTGGAATGGCCCAAAACCCATGATAAGGTCAGACTAGGCCGCGGCCACTGTCCGAGACGCGCGCGGTTGATTTTGGACTTGCCGGAAATCCAGCCTGGCTCGCCAAGTCTCGCTGGTACATTTGAGTTTCCCACACATGGTGAGTTTTGGAGTGGCGCGGGGCCGTTTGGCCTGGTGGATTTATTACCAATATTTGTTTTCCACAAAAATCTTGTTGATAACATGTATTTTTTTTGCTAACAAAAATTGTTGGTAACAAATTCAGAAGAATTGATATCAAAACATGTCAATAACTCTTGTGTAAATCCGGGTTTATCATGTTGTTATTAGCATTTGTTATCAATATGATTACTAACAAAATTGTTGGTAACACTTTTTATTAACAAAATTGTTGGCAAATTTGTTACTAACAAAATTGTTCCTTACATTTGTTACTAACAAAATGTATGGTAACATTTGTTACTAACTCTGGTGTAAACCCGGCTTAAATTTGAAACCCGTCAAAATGAAGATCGTAAATATGGGTCATGTCAAAATAAATAAAAAAAAACTCGCTGTTTTTTCCGAACTAAATTTCCATACAGCAAAATTTGCTGAAAACTAATTAAATTTTGCTGAAAGATGGCTAAAAGTATAAAAATAATGCATTGTTATCGTGTCCTGAGCCATTCTAAAAGTCCCAAATGTCTAGCTACTCGAGATGTGTGTTAAAAAGTCGATTGCGAGATTTGTACTGGACAAAAAAACAAGAAAACAAGCTAATAAATCTGATTAAAATTCTTTACTACGTTTTTATTAGCTTGCTTTCTTGTTTGTTTGTGGGTCCGATACAAATCTTGCAATCAATTTTTAATTAACTTCCTGAATAGCTAGAATTTGAAACGTTTAGAGTAGCTCAGAACACGATGAATATGCATTATTTTAATACTTTCAGCTATCTTTCAGCAGAATCTAATTCGTTTTCAGAAAATTTTGCTGTATGGAAAGTTAGTACGGAAAAAATACGCAAAATAGAAAGTTAGTTCGAAAAAAATCCGCAAGTTATTTAATTTGTTTTGACATGACCCATATTTTTATGATCTTTATTTTGACGGGTTTCAAATAAATGATTTATAACAAAAAAAATTAAAAAGTAGTATATAAAAAATTCTTTCAATTTTTAAGTTTTTGGTAGTACATTCATACTATGGAACGTTTAAATTTTAATTTAAATCAAATTATAATTACTATTTACAAAGGGAAGCCTGGTGGATTTATTACCAATATTTGTTTTCCACAAAAATCTTGTTGATAACATGTATTTTTTTTGCTAACAAAAATTGTTGGTAACAAATTCAGAAGAATTGATATCAAAACATGTCAATAACTCTTGTGTAAATCCGGGTTTATCATTTTGTTATTAACATTTGTTATCAACATGGTTACTAACAAAATTGTTGGTAACATTTGTTACTAACTCTGGTGTAAACCCGGCTTAAATTTGAAACCCGTCAAAATGAAGATCGTAAATATGGGTCATGTCAAAATAAATAAAAAAAAACTCGCTGTTTTTTCCGAACTAAATTTCCATACAGCAAAATTTGCTGAAAACTAATTAAATTTTGCTGAAAGATGGCTAAAAGTATAAAAATAATGCATTGTTATCGTGTCCTGAGCCATTCTAAAAGTCCCAAATGTCTAGCTACTCGAGATGTGTGTTAAAAAGTCGATTGCGAGATTTGTACTGGACAAAAAAACAAGAAAACAAGCTAATAAATCTGATTAAAATTCTTTACTACGTTTTTATTAGCTTGCTTTCTTGTTTGTTTGTGGGTCCGGTACAAATCTTGCAATCAATTTTTAATTAACTTCCCGAATAGCTAGAATTTGAAACGTTTAGAGTAGCTCAGAACACGATGAATATGCATTATTTTAATACTTTCAGCTATCTTTCAGCAGAATCTAATTCGTTTTCAGAAAATTTTGCTGTATGGAAAGTTAGTACGGAAAAAATACGCAAAATAGAAAGTTAGTTCGAAAAAAATCCGCAAGTTATTTAATTTGTTTTGACATGACCCATATTTTTATGATCTTTATTTTGACGGGTTTCAAATAAATGATTTATAACAAAAAAAATTAAAAAGTAGTATATAAAAAATTCTTTCAATTTTTAAGTTTTTGGTAGTACATTCATACTATGGAACGTTTAAATTTTAATTTAAATCAAATTATAATTACTATTTACAAAGGGAAACAGACAGAGAAAAATAGACTCCCCATATCAGAAGTCCCACGGTCCCGGGCGCTGAAGTCTATTTTTCTCTTTCTGTCTCCCTTTGTAAATAGTAATTATCATTTGATTTAAATGAAAAAGTTCTTTTTATCTTTTATTGTAACAATATAATTATTAAACTGGATTTGATGGGTTTTAAATTAAGTATTTCTAAGATTATAGAATATTTTATTTAAGTTTATCGGACCAATGTTTTATGTATAATTAATATTCAATTTGCCTTCGCTCATAGTAAATTATAGACTATCATATGTATTTGTGTGAAAGTATTAAAATATGTTAGTTTATGTGCTTATAAGAAACAAATATAAATAAATGGTGGACAAGAAAATCGATTGCTTAGATAGAAGAGAGATCAATTTTATGAGGAATGGTTATAGGATCAGTTTAATCCCGTGTGATATTGTTTCACCGAGCTATTGCTGAGTATTGAATTCCATTTGATATATGATGTCTGTATGGTTTCGTATTGGAATTTTACATCTCCTCTCATGAGATTAGGAACAAACTTTACTGGGTTTTTTGTTTTTATAACACGTTAAAAAAACCCTTGTTTTAGATTTATCGAGAAGGTAGGAAAAAAGAAAACGTCTTTTTTTTCTTCTTCGTTGTTCACTTTACCAAATTCAACTCGATTGTAGACCGTTTTCACTTTTAACTCAATTTCATATTCATCGGGTTCAAAAGCATTGTGGAAAAAAAGTGGAGAATTCTAAGTGAAAAAAGGAATAATGTATTCGAATAAAAGCGATAAATCAATGAGAAAACAAAATTCAATAATACATTGAACTGTAGTCAAGGAAAACAAAACTGAGGGAAATTAATTTGAGTTATACTTTCATTTACTACGGCAAGTAAATAAGGGATATATAAAAAATAAAAAGAGGTGGCAATGTTTTAGTCAAATGTATATCCTTAATCTCCATTGTGAAATTATTTTTCATGCCCCTACCTACGTTAGGCTTAAGGTAAAATAGCAAAGGTAGTAACTAACTCTATTACTAGTGGAGAGGATATTAATTTATAATGATGATAGACAAGGTTGTAAGAAAAGGTAGTAACTAACAAACACTATTACTAAAGGTCGACCAAGAAGTCATGGAAATCTGAGGAGTGCACTATAGTCCAGTCAATGAAGCATTTTGACTACCAATTTTTTCGGATGAGATGGATTAATGTGAAATTTCAACTGTAGCTGGGGACTAACCCAAGAAACAAAAGTTATATAGTGTCGATGTGTGCTTTTACCCCAGGGGGGGCTGCCCCCCCNAGAGCACGCTCGTCTCTGATAAGTCCTATATATCAATCTGATCTTCTTGATCTGGTATAGGTCCAGAGTTGGGTGGGCATCGTCGGGCCCCTGATGAGTCGGACGCGACGAAACGATGCAGGACATGGCGTTTTGCCGAGCCAACATCTTTGTGACGTATTGTCTGGTGTTGGTACAGTTCCTATGTGTCACGCTTGAGTGGCACATCCCTTGGTGTCTCTCACAAGTTGTGTAGCCAATTGCAGTGTGCAAACACGGTATTAAATTGCTGTTGTGTTTTGCCAGCCAAGCAAATATGGCGGTATTGAGAGCACGCTCGTCTCTGATAAGTCCTATATATCAATCTGATCTTCTTGATCTGGTATAGGTCCAGAGTTGGGTGGGCATCGTCGGGCCCCTGATGAGTCGGACGCGACGAAACGATGCAGGACATGGCGTTTTGCCGAGCCAACATCTTTGTGACGTATTGTCTGGTGTTGGTACAGTTCCTATGTGTCACGCTTGAGTGGCACATCCCTTGGTGTCTCTCACAAGTTGTGTAGCCAATTGCAGTGTGCAAACACGGTATTAAATTGCTGTTGTGTTTTGCCAGCCAAGCAAATATGGCGGTATTGAGAGCACGCTCGTCTCTGATAAGTCCTATATATCAATCTGATCTTCTTGATCTGGTATAGGTCCAGAGTTGGGTGGGCATCGTCGGGCCCCTGATGAGTCGGACGCGACGAAACGATGCAGGACATGGCGTTTTGCCGAGCCAACATCTTTGTGACGTATTGTCTGGTGTTGGTACAGTTCCTATGTGTCACGCTTGAGTGGCACATCCCTTGGTGTCTCTCACAAGTTGTGTAGCCAATTGCAGTGTGCAAACACGGTATTAAATTGCTGTTGTGTTTTGCCAGCCAAGCAAATATGGCGGTATTGAGAGCACGCTCGTCTCTGATAAGTCCTATATATCAATCTGATCTTCTTGATCTGGTATAGGTCCAGAGTTGGGTGGGCATCGTCGGGCCCCTGATGAGTCGGACGCGACGAAACGATGCAGGACATGGCGTTTTGCCGAGCCAACATCTTTGTGACGTATTGTCTGGTGTTGGTACAGTTCCTATGTGTCACGCTTGAGTGGCACATCCCTTGGTGTCTCTCACAAGTTGTGTAGCCAATTGCAGTGTGCAAACACGGTATTAAATTGCTGTTGTGTTTTGCCAGCCAAGCAAATATGGCGGTATTGAGAGCACGCTCGTCTCTGATAAGTCCTATATATCAATCTGATCTTCTTGATCTGGTATAGGTCCAGAGTTGGGTGGGCATCGTCGGGCCCCTGATGAGTCGGACGCGACGAAACGATGCAGGACATGGCGTTTTGCCGAGCCAACATCTTTGTGACGTATTGTCTGGTGTTGGTACAGTTCCTATGTGTCACGCTTGAGTGGCACATCCCTTGGTGTCTCTCACAAGTTGTGTAGCCAATTGCAGTGTGCAAACACGGTATTAAATTGCTGTTGTGTTTTGCCAGCCAAGCAAATATGGCGGTATTGAGAGCACGCTCGTCTCTGATAAGTCCTATATATCAATCTGATCTTCTTGATCTGGTATAGGTCCAGAGTTGGGTGGGCATCGTCGGGCCCCTGATGAGTCGGACGCGACGAAACGATGCAGGACATGGCGTTTTGCCGAGCCAACATCTTTGTGACGTATTGTCTGGTGTTGGTACAGTTCCTATGTGTCACGCTTGAGTGGCACATCCCTTGGTGTCTCTCACAAGTTGTGTAGCCAATTGCAGTGTGCAAACACGGTATTAAATTGCTGTTGTGTTTTGCCAGCCAAGCAAATATGGCGGTATTGAGAGCACGCTCGTCTCTGATAAGTCCTATATATCAATCTGATCTTCTTGATCTGGTATAGGTCCAGAGTTGGGTGGGCATCGTCGGGCCCCTGATGAGTCGGACGCGACGAAACGATGCAGGACATGGCGTTTTGCCGAGCCAACATCTTTGTGACGTATTGTCTGGTGTTGGTACAGTTCCTATGTGTCACGCTTGAGTGGCACATCCCTTGGTGTCTCTCACAAGTTGTGTAGCCAATTGCAGTGTGCAAACACGGTATTAAATTGCTGTTGTGTTTTGCCAGCCAAGCAAATATGGCGGTATTGAGAGCACGCTCGTCTCTGATAAGTCCTATATATCAATCTGATCTTCTTGATCTGGTATAGGTCCAGAGTTGGGTGGGCATCGTCGGGCCCCTGATGAGTCGGACGCGACGAAACGATGCAGGACATGGCGTTTTGCCGAGCCAACATCTTTGTGACGTATTGTCTGGTGTTGGTACAGTTCCTATGTGTCACGCTTGAGTGGCACATCCCTTGGTGTCTCTCACAAGTTGTGTAGCCAATTGCAGTGTGCAAACACGGTATTAAATTGCTGTTGTGTTTTGCCAGCCAAGCAAATATGGCGGTATTGAGAGCACGCTCGTCTCTGATAAGTCCTATATATCAATCTGATCTTCTTGATCTGGTATAGGTCCAGAGTTGGGTGGGCATCGTCGGGCCCCTGATGAGTCGGACGCGACGAAACGATGCAGGACATGGCGTTTTGCCGAGCCAACATCTTTGTGACGTATTGTCTGGTGTTGGTACAGTTCCTATGTGTCACGCTTGAGTGGCACATCCCTTGGTGTCTCTCACAAGTTGTGTAGCCAATTGCAGTGTGCAAACACGGTATTAAATTGCTGTTGTGTTTTGCCAGCCAAGCAAATATGGCGGTATTGAGAGCACGCTCGTCTCTGATAAGTCCTATATATCAATCTGATCTTCTTGATCTGGTATAGGTCCAGAGTTGGGTGGGCATCGTCGGGCCCCTGATGAGTCGGACGCGACGAAACGATGCAGGACATGGCGTTTTGCCGAGCCAACATCTTTGTGACGTATTGTCTGGTGTTGGTACAGTTCCTATGTGTCACGCTTGAGTGGCACATCCCTTGGTGTCTCTCACAAGTTGTGTAGCCAATTGCAGTGTGCAAACACGGTATTAAATTGCTGTTGTGTTTTGCCAGCCAAGCAAATATGGCGGTATTGAGAGCACGCTCGTCTCTGATAAGTCCTATATATCAATCTGATCTTCTTGATCTGGTATAGGTCCAGAGTTGGGTGGGCATCGTCGGGCCCCTGATGAGTCGGACGCGACGAAACGATGCAGGACATGGCGTTTTGCCGAGCCAACATCTTTGTGACGTATTGTCTGGTGTTGGTACAGTTCCTATGTGTCACGCTTGAGTGGCACATCCCTTGGTGTCTCTCACAAGTTGTGTAGCCAATTGCAGTGTGCAAACACGGTATTAAATTGCTGTTGTGTTTTGCCAGCCAAGCAAATATGGCGGTATTGAGAGCACGCTCGTCTCTGATAAGTCCTATATATCAATCTGATCTTCTTGATCTGGTATAGGTCCAGAGTTGGGTGGGCATCGTCGGGCCCCTGATGAGTCGGACGCGACGAAACGATGCAGGACATGGCGTTTTGCCGAGCCAACATCTTTGTGACGTATTGTCTGGTGTTGGTACAGTTCCTATGTGTCACGCTTGAGTGGCACATCCCTTGGTGTCTCTCACAAGTTGTGTAGCCAATTGCAGTGTGCAAACACGGTATTAAATTGCTGTTGTGTTTTGCCAGCCAAGCAAATATGGCGGTATTGAGAGCACGCTCGTCTCTGATAAGTCCTATATATCAATCTGATCTTCTTGATCTGGTATAGGTCCAGAGTTGGGTGGGCATCGTCGGGCCCCTGATGAGTCGGACGCGACGAAACGATGCAGGACATGGCGTTTTGCCGAGCCAACATCTTTGTGACGTATTGTCTGGTGTTGGTACAGTTCCTATGTGTCACGCTTGAGTGGCACATCCCTTGGTGTCTCTCACAAGTTGTGTAGCCAATTGCAGTGTGCAAACACGGTATTAAATTGCTGTTGTGTTTTGCCAGCCAAGCAAATATGGCGGTATTGAGAGCACGCTCGTCTCTGATAAGTCCTATATATCAATCTGATCTTCTTGATCTGGTATAGGTCCAGAGTTGGGTGGGCATCGTCGGGCCCCTGATGAGTCGGACGCGACGAAACGATGCAGGACATGGCGTTTTGCCGAGCCAACATCTTTGTGACGTATTGTCTGGTGTTGGTACAGTTCCTATGTGTCACGCTTGAGTGGCACATCCCTTGGTGTCTCTCACAAGTTGTGTAGCCAATTGCAGTGTGCAAACACGGTATTAAATTGCTGTTGTGTTTTGCCAGCCAAGCAAATATGGCGGTATTGAGAGCACGCTCGTCTCTGATAAGTCCTATATATCAATCTGATCTTCTTGATCTGGTATAGGTCCAGAGTTGGGTGGGCATCGTCGGGCCCCTGATGAGTCGGACGCGACGAAACGATGCAGGACATGGCGTTTTGCCGAGCCAACATCTTTGTGACGTATTGTCTGGTGTTGGTACAGTTCCTATGTGTCACGCTTGAGTGGCACATCCCTTGGTGTCTCTCACAAGTTATGTATATATATATATATGTATGTATATGTATATATACACTGTCACAAAAGTATGGAAACCCCTGAATAACTCGTCAGAAATGCATTTTTTTTAAAAAAAGTTAAACACAAAAGTTTCAGGATTTTTCCTTAGCTATTCAATAGTGATAGTTTTTCCCAGGTCGACCACATCCTTGACTATGACTAGAAAAGTTTTTCCCAGGTCGACCACATCCTTGACTATGACTAGAAATAAGACGAAGAAGAAGAAAAAAATTGAATAAAAGTACTGAAACCAATAAATTAATAAAAAAAGGGAGGGGGAAGGGTTGAAATGACTTTGAAGGTCGTGGTAAAGGGCGTTGTGTAGGCTATGGTCAAAGCCACTGTTAAAGGGAAAATTTTGGTTATTTTGCAATCCGCAACACAAATTAGGGTTTTCCATTGGAAAAACAATTTTGACCTTAGAATGAATTTAAAGAGCACGCTCTAGGACATGGCCGAGACATATTTTTCATAAAATTTGCTGCTTTTTTCAAATCTGCAATAAAAAATGGGGGTTCCCATTTAAAATAACAAAGTTGACCTTCAAATGACCCTTAAGGGCCATTTTAAGGTCAAATCCAAGGTCACCATTGAATAGCTAACGAAAAATCCTGAAACTTTTTTATTTAACATTTTTCAAAAAAATTCATTTCTGACGAGTTATTCAGGGGTTTCCATACTTTTGTGCCACCC
>KZ651051.1:725642-743243 GCA_001010745.2 Gerris buenoi | reverse complement strand
TATATATATATATATAAAATATGCAATGACCCTTTTATTTATAATTCCTTAGTTTTAGGAAAAGAGCTTGTATTCCACTTACTCTGGAATTAATTATTTATTTTTATCTCTGTTTGAAAACATTTCTAGATTACTGATTTAAAGCATCTAGGTTTATACATTTGGTTTATTCATAATATTTCATAAAGGAAAAAGTAATAGAAAATAGATAAGTAAAAGTAAACATAATTAATTAAATAGAAAATCTTTAGATAGACAAGTTGTTGGTCATATATATTTCATTCTCCCCTCGGGCTTTCACCAATGTAGCATTAGCATTTAGCGCTTTTTGGCTCTATCCAAAAGCTCTTCTTGATTATTTTACTCTGGCTACTACGAGCTACTGTCAAAAGAGCAGCGGCGCCTTACACCAATCCTCCTTAGTTGTTACTTCAGTTGATCCGTCTAAACTAGTTAGGCTTTGAGCATCCTTCTTCCTGGTCTTATCTCCGCACACATTCTTGACTGCCTGTCTCTTAAACCCTAGACTTCAGTGGTCAGATCTGGCTCTCCTTATGAAGATTCTCCTCAATATCTTTCAGATTTCACCTTTGTTGTAACTCCTTGTCTTTTCTTGAGTCCAGATCTCTAGTTCGCATACAAGACCGTCGGAATAACTATTCTCTTGACGAGTTCCCATTGTCATCCCTGTTGTCTAAATACTTTGGGGCCCATTACCTCCTGTTACCAGATCCTTTCTTTCACCTTAAGTTTTTCTTCTCTTCCTTAAGGTATTAAAGTTTTAGCCCTTAATGGTGATTTAAAGGAGTGGATCTGTTCCCTAGATTTTAGAAAAATACTAGTAATAATTTCTGTAAATTATTACTAAATACTACTGTATTATTTAATATGTAGACTATTTTAAAAAAACATGACATTTTACTCATAAACTCTCGGTAAGAATTAAGGAAACAAATGTAAGCATAATTGATAATTTTGTTGAAAAACAGACATTGCAAAATTACATTAAAATTAAATAGAAAAGTTTGTTCATTGTCATTTAATTTTTGACTGTTCTTTAAATAGAGAGATGGGCGGGAGGGGGTAATATAACGAGGTATTGTTATCGTCTTTTCGAAAATAAGAATCGCTTAAGCGTGTCTAATACTCTGTTTTTCAGTGTAAAAAATAAATGAGGATGGGGTTCACAATACCTTAAACTCGGTTTATCTATAATAAATGTATAATTTTTTAAAATTAGATTAACCATACTAAAACAGAACGTATCCCAAAAACCTAAAAAGACCATGATATCATCAATAGAAAGTCTGTTGAATACAACTCACGCCAAACTTTCTCATCACGAGTACATTCATAATTACTTTGTCCATGATAATGTTTTATTAATTAAATTTAATTATTATTAAACTTTCAAATAAAATAACAAAACCCAAAATAGCGGTATTACCATAAAAATTACTTCCTACGTAGGTACGAGTACATAATCACTTGGTTCATTATTTTCCATTTATTAGTTGTATCGAGTCTTTGCAGTTACATTTAATTATTATTGATATCGTTTTATCAAAACTTGCCATAAAAATAGCTTCTCCCCGTCGGGGTATCGAACCCCCTCTCTTTACTGCACCCGATTTCTTTATAACCTTTGCGTTAAAATATTTTCTCAGATACTTGATTCTTTTCGGGAAAATTGCATAATATATATTAACCATATATTATATGGTTAACTTCGTATTAAATGGACTACATTTACATTATACAATTTTATAATCAAAATCGACAAAACTGTTTTCAGTTTTTAGGGTACTCTCAAATTTTGCTCTATAGTTATTCACTTCTCGATTTTACATTGGAATGTTTTTTCTGAACACACACACATATATATGCATGTATGTTCACGACAAATCCTAAAATCAATCAAAAGTAGAATTTGCTAGTCAGAACTAGTTTTGATTAAACGCTTTAGTCAAAACCAATATTAACTATTCAGATCTGGAATTACCTATTACTTGCCCTATTGTTTCTTCTTTCATGTATAACGATGAATAGCGAGAATAATCAAAGAACTTTTCTTGCAAACAAATCATTCAATTTAAAACTTTAATCATATTCACTACTCTGAATGAAGTTGGGGAGACAAAGTCTGTAGTTCGAAGAAGCCTGTTGCAAAATAGGAGATTGAACCAATCCAAAGATTTGGAGATCGGCGGGGCAAAGTACAAAAATGTCAAGTCTCTCGGTTAAGAAGATTTTGCTAACGTTGATTCTATGTGTCAGTCAATCAGGACTTTGCCACTTATATTATAGATGTATAGTTTTAAACTAATAATTTACTTAAAAACAATTTTCGTTCTTACTACAACTGTATATTTGTAAGTGTAAAATGTGTGAATAAAAATAGTTGTCCAGAGATTTACATTATTTTCCGCGTAAAATCCCTTCAAAGTGAATTTCCCTATGACCATTGTGACGAAAACAAATCGTTATTCCTCCGAACTAGTCAAATGATTCACCTCAGTTCTTAACAAAATAAGCAAGTAAAGTAGGTACAAAACTTGTTCAATGGAAAAACCAGGAGTATTTTTTTCAATATATAAATATTATTGTTCAAAAGTAAATACTCCACTATCATTGTAAACATAAATACAATAAAGCTTGGAATTATTTACATTAGCCTGATCTGCCTGACTTCGCCTCGTGAAATAAAACTCGTTCCTGCAATTTTTTTTGTATAGCCAGACAATATTACCACCATTTGAAACCGCTGACACTGTTTGGTTTTTCTTTTTCTACTCAAGACAAGACTATAAAGTGTGTCAGAAAAGACACACTAACTAAATTCGTCAATGACAACTTGTCAGTAGTTTCGTTTTGTAATACTACTTTTTTTTTTTTTTTTTTTTTAGTGTCCGTAGTAGCAAAACCGAGGATCCTAATTCATTTTCTTCCTTTGTCTGTCTGTTAACCCACGGAGATCAGGTGGGTTAACACCTGATCTCCGAATGTACCCAACACATAAATTTGAAACTTCACATTTATATTATCTGTAAAATCCCAAATGCAGTAAAATTATAGGGAAGCCTAAAAAAAAAAAAAAAAAAAAATCTTTCAAAACAAGGAGTTGAAGATTTCCTAACGGAAATGTGTCATATGCGGGGTTAAATGAAAGAGAAGGCCTTCCTGTGTAAAGATATACCTATTTTTGGTTCTGCATTTGTAGTAATTGATATTTGGGCCTTGCGCCATAAAAAAATACGCCTTACGTGCCCCACCCCTCTATTATTTTTTTTTTTTACAAAAATAAAAAAAAATTAAAATAAAAAATCTATGAAAAATTCATAGTTCATTTATCAAAAAAGAAAATACTTTTTTAAAGGAATTTTTCATTCGTCAAATATTTTGTAAGAAAAAATTCCCCATTCCAAAAATGTATCTTTGGAGCGGTTTGACCTGGAGACTTTGGACTAGTTTTATTTCATTTGGAAAGCACAAATATATTTAAAGGTCTTTTATTCGCTTTGGTGGCACTGATGATGGCTTTTTGAAGGCTGAACGCTGCTTTGGCATTAAAGATTTTTCAATTTACGTATAGACACAGTTAGTGTTATTCCTATAAAATATAATCATATTTAATCCTTAATTAATTGGAGTATTTATTAGGAATTACATCTCCTTTTTAGAAATATAAATGGTTTTATGAATACGAATACTTGTTCACATATGTTTATAAAGGGATACATATAATTAAGATAATTTTAGGAAAAAAAACCTGTTAAGAATTTTTAATTTTTTTAATTGAAGTCTTTGCGTAACACTCGCAGATTTCATACACGCATTACTAATTTGAAATTCTTATTGCGGCTTTCTTTCTTTTACTTTTTATTGCTTCCTCGCGTGTTGTATTCTTACCGATCATTTTGCGTGCAAAAATAGTTACTGTTGTATCCGAAATTAACTTTTAGATATGAATCTTTATATAGCTCTTGATATTTTTATTATCTAAAACTAATGTTTCGCTCCTGAGCTTACAGAAAGTAACGGAAGCATCGTGGTCGTTCTGTAGAATTAAATTTGTTTATGTCTCTAATTTTAAATATCCTAAAATAGATCAATTTCAGACATCTTCGATCATTTTTATTTGTTTGTTGGACTGTTCATTATTTTTGCAAACCAACATTTCGAAGTCATGTCTGTGCCTGATGAAGTCGAAGAGGTCTGGTACTGAGGATTTCAAAGTAATACAACTTTGAGCTACTAAGTTTCTATTTTTTTAGAGTCGGTGGGTAGACTCCCATATTAAATCTTTAACGCCTGATATTGTTCTATACTAATGTTCGACTATTAGTCCACATCACTATGTACATAAATCCAAGAAATACGATAAACAAGAATAATATCAATATGAAACTTGTCAAAATGAAGATTGTAAATATGGGACATGTCAAAACAAATAAAAAACTTGCGGATTTTTTCCGAACTAACTTTCCATACAGCAAAATTTGCTGAAAACGAATTAAATTCTGCTGAAAGATGACTAAAAGTATTAAAATAATGCATTGTCATCGTGATCTGAGCTATTCTGAAAGTTTCAAATGTCTAGCTGCTCGGGATGTTAAAATTTGTACTGGACAAACAAGTAAACAAGAAAGCAAGCTAATAAAAACGTAAAAATATTAATTTGATAACTACCTCTACACCTTGAATAGAGTTTTAAGGTAATTTAAAACTAGATTAAGTTTTTTTTATGTGAACCAACCCTATGGACTAACGAATGCCGTGACGACAAATTTTCCGTAAGAAAATCCTTTTCCATTTTTTTTTTTATGATCCATCAATTATTTTTAATAGACTTTGGACTGGTTCAAATAATTTATCCTGTATATGATTGTTGGCTTAACAGTGATGTTGGCAATATGATGGTTATCAGATACATTCGGTTTTCGGTTAGACCCTACCCTATTGTGAAAGGTTAATAATCTATTAGGTATCTTCAATCACCCCCTTGATTTTATCATTTGAACGTTAGCACATTGAGTATAGCTTGATCACCCGTGTTTCTGATGGTATTCAGCTGAAGATGACGATCTCGGTCCTACTGTCCAGGACGGGGGATGAAAATTTGCTTTGCACATGGCACAGGTATAACCGGGTTTTGGATACATAATCAGTTGTGTGCGGTGAACCGCATACCCCCTACATGCTTTGCACGTGCCTGCCCATCCTCTTCTAATGCTCTCCGTTGTGTCCACATCGTAGGATACTGGCTTCCCGCGGGTCGCATCCACTGCAGCGGAAATCCAAACGACAGCTTCACTATATAGCCCTACCCTCGGATACAAAGCCGCCCAAGAGGGAGGGGTCTTTGTCACATGCTGTCCCCTGACCATCTGAGCAACGAATTTTCACTTCGTTGAACATTTCAAGTCCCTCTCACCCTCATAATACCGAATGAACCTGGCACAAAGGTAATCGTGAACACACCTGATGCTCCTTTGAAATAATCACTTACACTGACCAATGTAAGCCGTTTAGAAGAAAGTCGAGACATTCTCGAATAATCTATACAAATTACATTTTTTAAATTCTCGTTTTAAATTTGCTATTTTCTTATAATAAAGAGCACAATAGTACTAAAAATGTTTTAATTTAAATCAAATTATAATCATTATTAACACTGGGAGGCAGACAGAGAAAAATAGACTGTCTGTCTCCCAGTGTTTATAATTATTATAATTTGATTTAAATTAAAATTTAAACTTTCCGCAATAAGAAAACTACCTAAAACTTAAAAATTGAATTTCGAATTGATTGTACAAGGTACAGGTACTAATTGAGTACTTTATAAGCAGCAATTAAGCATTAATTCGCATTTATTAGCATTAATTCTCGGTTTAGTTCTAATGTCATAAATATTGACTTGCTGCATGTGTATGAATATTGAAAGCTTGGATTTGGGGACTAGTTATCGGTTACGGCAGAGAAAAATCATTCTCCTGCGTAGCTTAGTTGGAAAGAGCGTCTGTACTGGAAATACAGGAGGCCCGTGGTTCAAGTCCCGGCGCTAGAGTCTATTTTCCTCTGTCTGTCTCCCAGTGTTAATAATGATTATAATTTGATTTAAATTAAAATTGAAACTTTCCGTAGTATGAAAACTACCAAAAACTTTTGCTAGAATATAAATATGTTATAATTAAAAATTGTATAAGAATTTATAAATTATAAAATAAGGAAAACATCGATTATAATGTTTTAAAAGTAAACTATGAGGAAAGTAATCATTTGGAACAATATTAAAAGTGTCTGGAATTATCTGGAAGGTATTTTTCTCTGTGATGTCAGGACTGATAGAAATTTTTTAAAGCTGTATAATTTATTTGTTCAGTTCCTAACCTTAGGTATTGGAACCTAGTTTTATTATTATATGATTACTCGTCCTTGCATATTAGATGCAAAGTAATGACATTGTATAAAAGAATCGACTGAGGTTTTTGAAAAGAGGGGATCCTGGACACAATTAGACTATTTCTGTTTATCCTCTCATTCAAACTTGACAAACTTCTTGTTAGATAATTCAAGACCATTCGTCAAAATAAATTATTTCGGATAATAGTGTATCTGAATTGTAACATAAGCTAATGTAATTGTCATTCTGATCCAACTAATTGCCTGTGTATAAGATCGAACTTATATTCTTATCTCACGACAATGCAGTGCGGGGTTTCTCTGCATCAACTTGCTAGCGTGGTTTTATATATTAATCATGCTCTGGTGATACGGAATTCTGTGTGTTCATAAGGTAGGAGTCAGAAAACTTAAAAGAAATGAATAAAAGAGATAGCACAAACCTCTATCCCCAAAATATACCGTTTTTACATTGATTGTCTCCACAAAGGAGTAAGACTTTACCACAGGTACTAATAGTCCAGGGGAAAGCATGCTAAAAAGTGTCTGACTAACATCAAGCTAGAATTTTGTGTATGGTAATCTTTTGGTTTCTCTTGGTTAATCTTTGGTCGGCTAAGTTAGTCTGCGGGACATAGCTTAAGAATAGGCATTTGGAAAAAAAAAAAAAAAAAACCCTGTAGAAAGCGGTAATTTCCGCCCATTAGGTTGGACTACATGCTTTTCATGATCTTGAGTAAAACATAAGTTATAGTGGATCGAAAGTCAAGTTGATGTTACTTTGTCAATCGATAGTTTAGTTAGCAAAACAAAGTATTCACCTATCAAGTGACCACAAACATCATTTTGTATTTTGGTCTTTAAACTATGAAAATCACATTATCCACAAAAATGAGTGGGGCATAGCCGCTCTCCATCGGTTTATTTTTTTTTTTTAAATGCCTATTGAAATCTATGTCCCACAGACGAACTTAGCCGACCCCATATTCTTAAAAGGCACCAAATGTTTAACTTTTATAAGAAATTCTAGGTTAATATTAGTCAGACTATTTTTTTTGCACGCTATCTCCTGGACTATTACCTCAATTTTGTTATTTTTAAATAATTTACATATGAGCGATTTTCTCTGTTATAAATTTTTAGACAAAAGCAAACAGCAATCCATTCAGCGACAAGTAATAGCATTTGGTTCGATGAGGTTTTAGGGTTTTTATTTTATTTCTGGATCATTGTGTTGCTTTTGCCCGTTACCAGAGTGAAGTGGGTAATTTGAATCCTCTTTATCTGTAATTTAACTAGGGGGTTTGAAAAGGCAAAAAACGAGCCGAAAAAAACAAATGCCTTTAACAGTGTTAAAAAAAACAAGCTTGTCCTCTGTCACTTGCTTCCACTACCATTTATAATGTAATCAATAAACCAACACAGAGTATAATTTATTTCTCTTTCAAATTTTCCACTTAAAGAAACTTATATATTCGTTAAACGATAATGTATCACGGGTGGGGGTTTAATCATTTATATAAATGTTTTATAAAGATTGTAATGCAATATTAATAGCTGTGTACTGATGAAAGTGTAATTTACAGTTATTTTCTTTTATATTATTTAATATATATATCTAATTTTAATTTGCATTAATGTAGATATATATAAACGATATCTGATTATAAATAACGAATATTGATATAAATATTTTTTTTTTCTTTTGGGTTTAGTCCCGATCAACTACCAGGGTTATTACAGAAATAATAATTATATTTATTATTATAATCATTTATACAATCAAGTAGTGTCCCAACGACGACGCACCTCGAAATGATTTGTTATTTCTAAGCCAAGGCAATAAAAATAAAATTTTATTCCAATAAAAATATATGTTTGTTTTGAATCGTTGGTCTTCAAATAGATACAATAACTTATCTAAATTAATTAATTTAATTTTACTTTTTTTCTAAATATGTATAAAATTAAGTCCATTGCAATAGGCCTCATTACGGCTCGTAATAAATACAACTTTGTCGTTATCATGACTGAAAAGAATACATTTTATTAAATTTAGTCGGATAAATGTACAATGTACAAAAAAAAGCATCAAACTAGCACTGTAGCGAGGTAAGGGAATCTAGTATGCCTATATGTAATTAAAGCCATTATTAAATTTATGAAAAATGCAAATAATTGTGTTTAATCATGTTTAAAATATTAATTGCTTTTGATAATGTTGTATAATTGTATTTAGATTTTGTTTGCATGTCTAAACGACATAATTTGTTTTATTATTGATTATTTTTAATAATACCCCACTATTTAATATCGAATTACGAACATATTTTCATCAAAGAGACTTAAAAAGTAAGACAAATTGTATTTTAATATTAATAAAATTTGTGGAAGCAATGTCAACAAGAAATTTGTTTTTCATTAATGTCATTAGTTTAAATATATTTTAGTAGTAGAAATTAAGCTACGATTTATGAGACTTCATGTTTTAAATTATATATTTTTGTATAACAATAAATAAAAATAAATAATTTTAACCCGTTACTTAATATTATTAATATTGAGATATTAAAATATGAGATATTATATATGAGATATTCAATATTTGGGTTTTTTCATATACATATTAATATATCTGCAATGCAATAACGTGATTTTGCTCACTGCACTATGGTTTACTAACACAAATTGTATAACATATTAATATATCTGCAATGCAATAACGTGATTTTGCTCACTGCACTATGGTTTACTAACACAAATTGTATAACATATTAATATATCTGCAATGCAATAACGTGATTTTTTCGATTTTGAGATTTTGTAACGTGACTTTGAGACCATATAACTGCATAATGTTTTTAAGTTCCGCGTAGCCGAGCATGTAGTTTATATTTATGACTCTGGCGAATATCTTCTTTGCCGAGATTAATGCCTAAAGTACGGAATCGATTCAATAAAATTGGGCAATGGGCGAACATACTTCTAACCATCTCATGTACGAAGTGCCCTTGAAAATTGTCTTTATCGTGTTCACCATCTATTTCTGCTTACAGAGCTTACCGAAGGTAACGGAAGCTATGTGATCGTTTTGAAGAACAAAAAAAAATTATGTTTTCGACTGCAAAAATTTCAAGACAGAAATCCGTTTCAGACATCAGGGAACATTTTTGGTTCCGTGTCTGTCTACCGCTCAATTTTTACTAACCAACATATCTTAAAACCAATACTCGTCTGATTTATATGAAATTTGGATAGTAGGTCATAATAAGCGAATTGTTAGTGTTAGTACTATATAAGATTCGTGTTATAAGAGTTGTACGTTTTTTGTTTGTTGTTTTGTTTCTCTATTACACCACCCAAACTTACATTTATTTACACCTACATCTTCAAAATTACCAATCTTTTTTTTTTTATGAAATTTTAATAGTTTGTCAAACGTAGATACCTCTAGATTAATTTCAACCGTCTAAGCTCTTTAAATCTTGCTGAATTTAAGTATAAAATTCAGTTAAAATATNACTATGAAAATCACATTATCCACAAAAATGAGTGGGGCATAGCCGCTCTCCATCGGTTTATTTTTTTTTTTTAAATGCCTATTGAAATCTATGTCCCACAGACGAACTTAGCCGACCCCATATTCTTAAAAGGCACCAAATGTTTAACTTTTATAAGAAATTCTAGGTTAATATTAGTCAGACTATTTTTTTTGCACGCTATCTCCTGGACTATTACCTCAATTTTGTTATTTTTAAATAATTTACATATGAGCGATTTTCTCTGTTATAAATTTTTAGACAAAAGCAAACAGCAATCCATTCAGCGACAAGTAATAGCATTTGGTTCGATGAGGTTTTAGGGTTTTTATTTTATTTCTGGATCATTGTGTTGCTTTTGCCCGTTACCAGAGTGAAGTGGGTAATTTGAATCCTCTTTATCTGTAATTTAACTAGGGGGTTTGAAAAGGCAAAAAACGAGCCGAAAAAAACAAATGCCTTTAACAGTGTTAAAAAAAACAAGCTTGTCCTCTGTCACTTGCTTCCACTACCATTTATAATGTAATCAATAAACCAACACAGAGTATAATTTATTTCTCTTTCAAATTTTCCACTTAAAGAAACTTATATATTCGTTAAACGATAATGTATCACGGGTGGGGGTTTAATCATTTATATAAATGTTTTATAAAGATTGTAATGCAATATTAATAGCTGTGTACTGATGAAAGTGTAATTTACAGTTATTTTCTTTTATATTATTTAATATATATATCTAATTTTAATTTGCATTAATGTAGATATATATAAACGATATCTGATTATAAATAACGAATATTGATATAAATATTTTTTTTTTCTTTTGGGTTTAGTCCCGATCAACTACCAGGGTTATTACAGAAATAATAATTATATTTATTATTATAATCATTTATACAATCAAGTAGTGTCCCAACGACGACGCACCTCGAAATGATTTGTTATTTCTAAGCCAAGGCAATAAAAATAAAATTTTATTCCAATAAAAATATATGTTTGTTTTGAATCGTTGGTCTTCAAATAGATACAATAACTTATCTAAATTAATTAATTTAATTTTACTTTTTTTCTAAATATGTATAAAATTAAGTCCATTGCAATAGGCCTCATTACGGCTCGTAATAAATACAACTTTGTCGTTATCATGACTGAAAAGAATACATTTTATTAAATTTAGTCGGATAAATGTACAATGTACAAAAAAAAGCATCAAACTAGCACTGTAGCGAGGTAAGGGAATCTAGTATGCCTATATGTAATTAAAGCCATTATTAAATTTATGAAAAATGCAAATAATTGTGTTTAATCATGTTTAAAATATTAATTGCTTTTGATAATGTTGTATAATTGTATTTAGATTTTGTTTGCATGTCTAAACGACATAATTTGTTTTATTATTGATTATTTTTAATAATACCCCACTATTTAATATCGAATTACGAACATATTTTCATCAAAGAGACTTAAAAAGTAAGACAAATTGTATTTTAATATTAATAAAATTTGTGGAAGCAATGTCAACAAGAAATTTGTTTTTCATTAATGTCATTAGTTTAAATATATTTTAGTAGTAGAAATTAAGCTACGATTTATGAGACTTCATGTTTTAAATTATATATTTTTGTATAACAATAAATAAAAATAAATAATTTTAACCCGTTACTTAATATTATTAATATTGAGATATTAAAATATGAGATATTATATATGAGATATTCAATATTTGGGTTTTTTCATATACATATTAATATATCTGCAATGCAATAACGTGATTTTGCTCACTGCACTATGGTTTACTAACACAAATTGTATAACATACTGCAATGCAATAACGTGATTTTGCTCACTGCACTATGGTTTACTAACACAAATTGTATAACATATTAATATATCTGCAATGCAATAACGTGATTTTGCTCACTGCACTATGGTTTACTAACACAAATTGTATAACATATTAATATATCTGCAATGCAATAACGTGATTTTGCTCACTGCACTATGGTTTACTAACACAAATTGTATAACATATTAATATATCTGCAATGCAATAACGTGATTTTTTCGATTTTGAGATTTTGTAACGTGACTTTGAGACCATATAACTGCATAATGTTTTTAAGTTCCGCGTAGCCGAGCATGTAGTTTATATTTATGACTCTGGCGAATATCTTCTTTGCCGAGATTAATGCCTAAAGTACGGAATCGATTCAATAAAATTGGGCAATGGGCGAACATACTTCTAACCATCTCATGTACGAAGTGCCCTTGAAAATTGTCTTTATCGTGTTCACCATCTATTTCTGCTTACAGAGCTTACCGAAGGTAACGGAAGCTATGTGATCGTTTTGAAGAACAAAAAAAAATTATGTTTTCGACTGCAAAAATTTCAAGACAGAAATCCGTTTCAGACATCAGGGAACATTTTTGGTTCCGTGTCTGTCTACCGCTCAATTTTTACTAACCAACATATCTTAAAACCAATACTCGTCTGATTTATATGAAATTTGGATAGTAGGTCATAATAAGCGAATTGTTAGTGTTAGTACTATATAAGATTCGTGTTATAAGAGTTGTACGTTTTTTGTTTGTTGTTTTGTTTCTCTATTACACCACCCAAACTTACATTTATTTACACCTACATCTTCAAAATTACCAATCTTTTTTTTTTTATGAAATTTTAATAGTTTGTCAAACGTAGATACCTCTAGATTAATTTCAACCGTCTAAGCTCTTTAAATCTTGCTGAATTTAAGTATAAAATTCAGTTAAAATATCTAAATAATTTTGCCAGTTTTAAAAAACTGGGGAAAATTAAATAAATTTGACAACAATAGGTAGTAAAAGCATAAAAATTATTTATGTCTACTCAATAGGACCCGAGGAAGCTATGTGTGTGCCACAGAAATTGGCAGAATATTTTAACTAATCAACAAAAAAACTAGAACAAAATCATAGAAAGTTATTCTTTGAAAAATTATAATTATTCAAAGAATAATCTTTAAAAAACCCGTTTTTAATAAATGTTTCATGTGTCGCATATTTTGTGACAAAAAATGTTTCCCTTTGTAAAAAATAAAAAAAAATAGGCGTGACGATTTGGAGTAGTTTCATTGCGTTTGGACAAAGAAAATGTAGAACACATAAGGACGTTTATTTCACGTTATTATACTTTTATAGCTAAAATTTATAGCAAAACCAGTTATTAAATTTCCGCCATTTTGATTCGCTAGACCTATTGTGCTAGCTAACTCGTCTTTATTTGGTTATATTTCATACTTTACCTTTTAGTGTGCTGAAAGCACATAATGGGTCAATTTACTTTAATTATTGACACCCGTTTTAAAAAGTCAAGAGTTTTTTTTTTGGTAGAATAATAGAAAACGGAAAGCCTCTCCCCCAAATAAATATATTTAATAAATTAATATATAATTAATTTTTGAGGCTAACTTTGGCCTCTCGGCCATCATCATTGCCTACAGTAACAGTATAAATAAGGCTACATAATTATGTATTATAGAAAGAGAAAAGTGTACTATACAAATTTTAAAAAAATTACATTTATTTACAATTATTACAAAAATAAGTAAATAAATTTAATATCTACAAAATAGTTCAAGGAGATAGTTAATTCACAAAAGTCATAAATTGTTAAAAGATTAAATCAAATTACTTATGTGTAAAAGGTAAAGGAAATCTCGACGTGGAGTCACATGAAAGTCAATAATGCTTTGGAAAATAAATGGGCGCAGAATTTTGCAACTTATATGGGACTAAACATGGGTTTGATTTGATTTACAGGGGTTAATTAGTTTGACTTAACATTCAAATAAAATTAAAATTGGACGAGCAGTTTTAAAGGTATTTTGGTTCGCATAAATTGTGGACAGACCGGCATAAAGACATGAACCAAAACTTTTCTCTGATGTCTGAAACGGATTTCTGTTTGGAAGTTTTAAAATAGTTGACACAAAATAACTTTGTTCTTCAGAACGATCACATAGCTTGCGTTACCTTCGGTAAGCTCGAATTCAAAATAGCCTTGAGAAAACCTCAAGAAAAAACCGATGAAGAAGAACCTTAAGACCTTTTGTGTTTAGTTTCTTACTCTGTTTCTTAAGAGCGAACCTTCATAATCTTGTTATCCTGATCTGGGTTAGATAAGGGACAGTTTGTCATGTTGGATGAACATGGAGAGACTTGTATGGTTGATTAATACCAGTGTAGGTTGTGGAAGACTCTAATACTAGTCGTCTGGACTCTGGACATAGCCAATAGCCATGGCCATGGCCATAGCCCAGTGTTATTCCTAATCCAATCATTTCCCAACTCTGAGTTTGGTTCTCTCAAAGTTTGCACCCTCTCCTCCTTAAGCAAGCTCTTCGTTACAACAATTAACTCCGACAATCGAATTTAACGACCTCCACCCACCCGACTTCTCTCCCCTGTCTTCTAATGGCCTCTTGGAACAAAGAGCAAAGGGATTAACTCCTCGGAGAGTTAACTTCTCCAGTCTACGAGAGCACTGCAAGCCCTCTACAAACTTATATCTACACCGCAGCCTCCCATCCTTCCTCAGTAAGCTTGGACCATTTGTACCATCTCACGGTTAAAATACTCCTCCCCTTCCTCTTTATAATAAAGATGAAGGGGTGCGAAAACTTAAGCATCTTCCCTTCCGAAACCACCCTTAACCATTTACCTCCCCCTTGAACGTTAAAGCCGATCTACAAAAGACGAAGCGCTAAATTAGCATATAAGTCGAGTAATCACGTTCAACATGAGCAGAAACGGAATAAAGTAATCAAAAGCAATTCCGGGTTTCAAAGTTATAAAAATGATGATTACCGGTTAGTTTAAAATCTCACAGACGCAAGCCTCCTTTTTCAACAATTATGTGCGTATAAAAGATAAGAAGTGCTTCTGAATGATTTTATTTATTTATTCACAATCTCGCCCTCCTTTTCATGAATTTCATAAAATATTCTTTTAAATGAGACAATTATTATAACTTACTCTTCCATATAATCGACAATCAATTGAGAATTTATTATAATAATTTGCTTTATCTTACATTTCTAATTCACCCATTTCTGGTTAGGCCCTCTTTTATGTGTTTTAATTGAGAAAACCCGTGTTTCGCCCAACTTTATTTTCAATCAGTTTTAAAAGTTTGTTAAATTTTAAACCCACACCTTGAATAATTTTTTAAAAATGAAATTTTAAATTCAGAGGCATACAATTTTTTGCTTCTGAGTTTACTGAAGCTATGTTATCCTTCTGAAGAATGACATTTTTGGAACGAAGTTCCTTATGGCACGTTCGAAGCCCGGGAGTGAATCCCAAAAAAACGACCAAAATCACCGTCACGCAAAATCCGTCACGAAATCTACCGATAATGGCGATAACTTGTGTAAAAGTTGACCGATTTAGTTGAAATTTGGTACACATGTTCATTTTACCAATGCCCAAAGATAAGTTCGTTGGACAACGTTATCCGCCCAAGCGTTCACGCGCAACGCTCGCGTAACGTAAGTGTCAAATTAAAAAATTAGAATTTTTGCACGGGGAAATATTGAAAGACGCTCACTTCAAAGATAATAAAAAGCTTTTCATTTAATTTTGCCTTAACTCCGCTAGTAAAAATAGTTAGTTACTTATAATTTTGCCTCTTTTCTAACTCCACCATGTATAAGTGGTTATTACTGTGATTTTATAATTTATATTTAATGAAAAGCGTAAGGAACTTCGTTCCTATCGGGTGTCCCACGACACCACACGTATTTTTTCTTCTGATCACAATGGTCCCGTCATATCAACTTACCGAAGTTAAAGTTCGAATGCAAAAAATATAAATGTATTCAATAGATTTGTTATTCAGGAAGTCGAATTTTTAAGTTCTTAGAAACGTTAACTTCTATTTATTTTTACCTCTCATTCCTTATTTTTTAACCAATTTTCTTCCTCTTCTTCTTCCTTGTCACTTCCTTTATTTAATGAGGTTTCTAGTTCGTGAGAAGATCGGGCTAAAGGAGCGGTAAATCTCGGCCTAAGCAACAAATTAAAAGAACCAAAAAAATAAAATAAATGGTTGGGGGATAGAAAAAAAGGAAAATAACTTAGGTTTTAAAGCGTGGTTCGCCGAGAGAATTTTAACTACTCGGGGGCATACCGAGACCCTAGGGGACCAAAGCCTCTTTCCTCTCATACCTTTACGAATTTAACCTTTTATTTCTAGATTTTTGCCACGCACTCGTTGAGTAAAAAAGGGGAAACGGTTTTTCCCACCCGATCAGTAAAAAAAAAAAAAAAAAAAAAAAAAAGAATAAAAACATCGGAGCTTGGGCTCCTTTTCCTTCCTTACTAAAAATAAATGTTCTTTGAATAAAGTATAACACATATTTATAACAATTTATTTTTGTTGAATGTTGGGGGATTGATTTATTTGAGATACAATGTGTTTTTTTATACGTAGTTTATGGTATATATTATATACGTGATATGTTACTTTGTTATGATGTAAAAAATTATATAGTGTTCATACATTTGATTTACTTAATGAGGTTATCATTAGGTGAAAAGTTTTTTTAATATTTTGTCTCCGGTCTGCGAACCAAAAAAAGAAAAGAAATAGTAATAATTCTAAAACACGGAAATCCCTAGCTTATAAGTCCAACGTCAAGGCCAGCGTGACCGTGTGGGTTAAACCACGTCTGCTCGGCCATCACTGAATCATAAGTGGAACGAGATGGGGTTCGATTCCTCGCCGTGATGCTCTGATTTATATGGCTCACTCATACTCGCTTCGGCGGTACAACGGACAAATGTATGATTTGTGAAGTGGCTGGAATTCTCTTCCGTGGGGCTTAAAAAGGGCCTAAAAGATGGCCTAATTCGATTACAATGCTCATTTTATTGCAAGGTTCGAACAAGTGGTTCTTCCTACCTGTTCTAGTAGGAAGTACTAGACTACTACTACTACTACTCATAGGATTTAAACTGGCTCCTATAAAAGAAATGTTGACCATTTGTAATTATAATAACTCTCTCGAAAATTAATTTATTCTAATTAATTATTATTACCAAAGTCTAAACTTCAGTTCTGAGTTAGAATCCCAAAGAGGTGAGATATGTTTCACGCTAATGATCTCATCGAGATGTATTGCAAATAACTTATCTAAATCGCTACTATTTTTCTATTTCTTCCGAGCTTACTGAATGGAACAAAAACTATTTGAATTTTATGTGCCAGTTCTATCAAGACAGAAGTCAGTTTTAGACACCAGGGAACATTTTTAGTTCCGTGTTTGTCTGTAGGTCTGTCTGTCGTTTAATTTTTCCGTACTAACATGTATTAAATAAATCCTACCGCGGGTTTCCGCAAGCCGAGCGAATTTCCATTGGAAATTTGTAGTATTTGTATAATCGTAGTAGTTTAAAAGAAGTTTAAACTGCACAACATTGAACTACAAATTTCTAATGGAAATTCGCTCGGCTTGCGGAAACCCGCGGTAGGATTTATTTTAGATTTAGGACCCCAAAAAATATAAGAAGCGATACCTCATTTGATTTGTTGTATTTTTTTCAATCTTTGCTGACTCATCAGAAGGGGTTAATGACGTCATAAATATCCCATTTTCAATAGGGATCATCGTCTCAA
>KZ651051.1:692669-707980 GCA_001010745.2 Gerris buenoi | reverse complement strand
ATCCTACCGCGGGTATCCGCAAGCCGAGCGAATTTCCTTTGGAAATTTGTAGTTTAATTGTTCAGCAGTTTAAACTTCTTTTAAACTACTACGATTATACAAATACTACAAATTTCCAATGGAAATTCGCTCGGCTTGCGGATACCCGCGGTAGGATTTATTTAATTTTGTCATATTGATTATATTTTTACCAACATGACATAATGTATCCCTCAATTTATTTAAGTACTCTAATTTGACACCTGACATGAAACATGCAAGTGATATTATGCGTGTACGAATTATACATTCTACACCAGCTAATAAACAGGCTTCACTTCACAGGGAATAATATGATATCTATTCATTAGCTAAATATTACTTGTGTTAAATATTTTGTGTGTCTATTTATATTTAAACAATGTGTATGTTTAAGTATTAACTCACCACTCACATAATACTAAAATACATAATAATAAAATACATTATTTCCAGTGAATTTAATTTCCTATATATCTTAAATTTATCCATAAATATTTTATACATAACAAAATTCACAATAGATAAAATTTATTACTTAACGGTTACGAACCAGTTTCCTTGGTTATTATCAGTGAACTGTTCATTAACTAATGTGTTCACTTAAACACATGTGTGTCACTTGAACACTGTTCATTAACTAATGTGTTCACTTGAAAACTGTTCATTAACTAATGTGTTCACTTGAACACTGTTCATTAACTAATGTGTTCACTTGAACACTGCTCATGAACTTGTAGCTTTTTTTGTGATTATTTTTCTTTGAATTTTAATTGTGTTCACTTGAACACTGCTCATGAACTTGTAGCTTTTTTTGTGATTATTTTTCTTTGAATTTTAATAATTATAGTTTGATTATACACAAACTTAATAAAAGGAATAATTTATCTCCCTAGGTTCTGTACCATCTATTGTTTATTCTAATACCTAAATTGTATATTATAAAGAAAGAGTAGGTAGCAATTTAAAAGTAATGCATATAGGTCAATTATAAGTTTACCAGCATTGACTGGAAGAGAAAGCAATGGTTGTAGAAGAGACGATAATAATTGTTCTCAGAAACCTTTTAAGCATCAAAGGTTTTGCCCACTGCTCATTCTAAGAATTTGAATTAGTGGTGACGCAAATACTTCTAAAGTTAGGATGGGTTTCATTTATAGAACCCTTCGTAGAAAAAAAGTATTTGAACCAATTAAACAGAGAGGTTACAATTTATTTTTATTTCTGGAATAAAAGAGTATCTCATCATCATGTGTAGGGATATTTTAGAAGACGGTAAAACTTATTTTTCTTCTCAAATATAATGTAAGTGAGGATGTATACGTATATTTAAAAAAATATATTTTCCAATGTAAATAATATATGTACATAAGCATAAGATATTAACATTCTTCTACCAGTCTCTTCCTTTGATATTGAGCTCTCTCATTGCTTTGACTATACCTCTTCTTCATATGGTTCTTGGTTCTTCCACGTTTCCTTCGTCCTGGTAGCAACAATTTGAATATCCATTGAGGCCTTCTTTCTTCTCACATTCGATCGACCTTTACCTGTTGAGTGACGCTCTTTCTCTTTGGTCATCTTATTCACCGACTGTTCATTCCTTAGTTGCTGCAACCTGGACGATCCATTTCCACAGCTTGACGCATTTCCTGTCAGTCTAGGCTTTACCTTGATACCTTAGAACTCTTGGAACATATTATTAAGTATAGGTGTACATTTTTTTCAATTATCTACTATTATTTTTTTTTTTTTAAATAATTTTATGTAGTCTATTTCATTATTACAAAGTAGGTTTTTTTAATTACCGAGCTTTGGTAATCAATCATAACAGTCGAGTTTTTAGGTCCATATTTGCTCGGGAAATCAAGACTGCTTATTGTATGTGTTTAATAAAATAAGCTTCACATATTATTTGATTTGAGTGAGTATTTTTGGTACCACTTCATAATTATTATTAATAGAGAGGTTGATAGAAAATAACACAACTATATTCTCACCACAATTTTTTTAAATTATAACTCACAAACGCCTTTCGACGTATAATCATCTTCAGTGTTTATGTTAATTAGTAAGAGTGAATTCTGTTGTTCCTATACTTTTTGAATCCACAGATTTTCTGTATAGAATTCACTCTAACACGCTCACTGAAGACGATATTAAGTTAAAACGCGTTTGTATGTTTTAATAAAAAAATTGTGACAATATTTTTGTGTTACTTACTAACAACTTCTCCAGTCATAATTATAAAATGAGCTCCCTCTTTGACTTTCTCTTTGAGTGATTGAATGTTGCAGCTTCAATACTTATTTTGCAATCTTTACGCTACAGTCTTTTTTAACGTTTTGTTCTTTCCCTTTTAAGTGAGTTACAATCTTGTTTTTACCAAAAAGGCTTATTTGTAAAACTTTCAACTGTATCTTTTACGGTATCGTTATACACGTTGACTTTTCTAAATGTGCGTTTACTTTAAACTTAAGAAAAACCTCCTTTGTATAAAGATTTTTGGTTTTGTTCCTTTTAAAGGAGTCTAATCTCCATTAAAGAAATGCTTTTACTTTTGCCAAACCCCCCTCGTATTTTTTTCCAGTACAACAAGCTTAAAAGGAAGCTTGGAGTTTATGTTGACGTTGGCTCATGTCCAACGTGGGGAAAGTTCTCCTAAAGTGTATCTTTGCCTAATGATTTCCCCCCTCCAAACCAAAGGCTTTCTCGAGGAAAGCTTAACGATCAAGGTGCAGTACCACTCCGTACCATGTTAGAGCCACCCTCGCATTCTTTATAATAACAATTTTTTCCCACTCTTCATCTGTGTTACCCTAACCTTTTAAATCCATCAGAAAAAAATATCCCTAAAGCCTAATTACTGGACAGATGTCTAACACCCAGTTATTACCGCACTCTCTCGTGTACAACCCTAAAAACAACTATATAAAAGTGTAATAATGCTTTAAAAATAAAAAATACTACCTAAACAATTTCTATCTTTTTTTTTTTTTCATCATCGACACACGATTTTTTTTTTTAGTTCCCCTTTTTTTCTTCTATTGCTTTTTTACTGACTATGATCTATAAATAACGATAAACTTTGTTTCTTTTCTTATATCCACCCCCTCATGTCTGATACATAATCCATGTTTACGTTTTTCTTTTTCACCCTTATCCCTTCCTCGTACCTCCTGAAGACAAACTACCCTCCTAAAACACTTTTACTCTGCTTTTATTCTTACTTTTTTTTTGGTGAGGAAGGTATTTCTACCTGTTATTTACTACATATTGTTGTTAAGTCCCCTTTTTTTCTCTTCTTCGATATTGTTTGGTTTTAAATTGTTCGTACTTAATGTGGATTGAGAGTTTCTTTATTCTCCCCCTAGTCTTACAAGTAGTTTTTCTATATACTTCTTATAACAAGTAGATTGAAGCGAAAAGGAACTTAGAATTTTTTTGGTAGTTACACAGAAATATGTGAGTTATGATGGAGAATATATTTTATTGTCATATTTTGATTTGTTTTCTCATATAATTTTTCTATAACCACGCAAGAGTAAAAGTCAATGAAAAAGTTTACGATTAGGACACGTTCACTCCCTAAAGTTTTTTCACTTACACAGTGGTAGCAACTTTCAATATAAAATTGAGGTTTTATGGACTAAGTTGAGGTTCTATATTGACAATTTATTCGTTTACTGAGTGAAACCTGTTAGATAATTCAATAACACAACGTGTAAATTTTACAATCCCAACATTTTATTTATACTTTGAATGAATACTGAATTTAAAATTTGACCTAATGCTCATACTACATATAAGTTTATCTTGATACTCTTTATATTTTTTTCTTTATGTCTTTAATATGGATGAAGTTAATTGATTTGTTTTTAATTTACCAAGGCGTATAAATGATAATGGATTTTTAAAAAACTGTAAAAAATAGTCTGCCAATTGGTGTGGCACATAGATCCTAACGTCCTAAATACAGGCATACAGATACAAGACCGAAAATGATCCCTGGTGACAGAAACGGATTTCTGTCCAGGATTTCTTGAAATCAGAGACATAAAACAAATGTTTTCAGAAAGATCTCTTCGTTTTCATTACCTTTAGTACCTACACTCAGGGGTAATGCTTATTTTAATTCCTTGTTTACTCAAGGTGCCGGTAGACGTAATTAATCTACCGGACTATTTAGCAGCCATTATTACTGCTTTTTTTTTAGTGCGATTTATAAAGAAGTCATTAATTAGCTAAATAATACGTAAGTGAGAGCCTATATCATATGCGAGTATTATGTCGGAAACCAATGCCAGAATATAATACAATTATTTTACTAATATAACTCTATTTATTAACCAGTATACTTTAAAAGACCTAAGCTGTTAAAAATTAAAACGTCTACCATTTAGTGTCTCTCATTACTCCCTCACAATTACAACATCGGACGAAGGTAGTATAATGAAATAAATTTTAAAGTAGAAGTGTTTAAAAATAGTCTGCCCAATTAGTGCAGCAAATAGCTTCCGTCTTATCACGTGCTTTAATGATGTTTTGCTTTTACGAATTTATTTCATCCCCACCCCTCTTCATACAATTGTTTTAGTCGTATCAGGAAAAATGTGAGCTTATTCAGTTCAAGACACTGAATTTACGCGTATATAGTACGTCCTTTGATAGTGTAGTATACTTGACAATCATGTCAAAACATACTGACATTAGGTTTTTATAATATTCGTTTATATGTTCATTTTAATATATATATTGTACTTATTGTTCACTCGGGTGTTCTTATTACATCTGGCGCAGTCGGAAAATTGGATCGCGGAAAGGTGAATAATGCATTTACGTGGTGTTATTAAGAAGTTACATAGTTATCTGTCAAAACCATAAAACAAATTAATAAAAGAAAATGGGCCCAAAGAAAAATCGAAAGACAAGAGGGGATAGTTCTGATAGAGAGTCTGATAGGTCAGAGACTACTATCATAAAAAACGTTCAGCCATCAGCAAAGGCATCTTTGGAGGAACGTATGAGCCGATTTCGTTTTCCCAGTTTTGACCCCAGTGAGGAAGAATGGGAATATTATATGTTAAGATTTGAAAATGAATTAGCTATACATGGATTTTTATCTGATATAATTCCTGAGTTGGTGAGAAGACAACTGTTTTTAGCCAGAATAGGTCCTAGAGGATTTAAAATCGTTGTGGACCATTTCCGCCCTATAACTGTAAATGAGATTCCTTATAGTGATCTTAAGAAGGTGCTANCCACGCAGATCAGATGAGGAGCAGAAGACCGCCAAGTCTAAGAGCTACATTAGAACAGGAGCAAGAAAGGGGGGAGTAGATGTAGTATACTTGACAATCATGTCAAAACATACTGACATTAGGTTTTTATAATATTCGTTTATATGTTCATTTTAATATATATATTGTACTTATTGTTCACTCGGGTGTTCTTATTACAGATAGAATATCCAAGAGGATTTTTTTTCTTATTATAAGATTTCGAAGAAAAGTCATTCTTTATATAAAAATTTACTTGTTCTTAAACCTTAAAAAAAGATAATATTTTCTTGCTATATTATTAATTATATTGTATTCAGATGTTCAGTTTCTTAAAAACTTAAAAATAACCGAGTTAAAACTATTCTTATTCTTGATGGTATCGAAAAATGTTATTCATAAAAATCATTCAGAATTCCAAACAAATGTTGGTAAATATCACAAAGATTATTTTCTTTTATGATGATAAAATAAATGAATATCAAATCAAAAAAGCTAATAGGGGTACTCTCGATCTTTTGTTTCGTGCTAATCTTAGTTAAGTCGGTTAAGTTGGTTAAACTATCCTCCATTTTAAGAAATACATAACTAGTTATTTCCCTTTAACATTTAACTTTGCCTTGAGTTAGTTAAATGTATTTTGACTGATGTTAAATCGGATTAAAATCATGGAGGTAGGAAAATTGCTGAGAAAAATATAATTTCTTCCTCCGTGGTTGAAATCGGGAAGGTTTTAGGTAATTGTCATATGTAATGATTGTGATTGGGAAGGAAATCACTAAAAGCGCCACCTGCATAACATTTAATTTAAAACTCGTATTGTTGTTAAGACCCATCACAATCTTAAATGTATAACATTTAACTTGTTAAACAAAGATGGCCTAGGCTGTTGAATGGGACTAAAACAAACAAAAAAAATAAAAATAAATAAATATTTAAAACTGTTAGAGAAAAAATTAAAACAAAATTAGCATTCATCACAATTGAAGACCCTCGGGAAAAAAGAAACGTCCATTTTTTTTCGAAAATAGAAATTTCAAACTGTTGGGTTTTGAGCTGTACGACATTATCTGAGGCTCCAAAATGGGGAAAAACCAACAAGTAAATGAAAGGAAAACATAAGGAGCATCAGGGAAGAACCAACTCTATCCACGTAAGTGGAGTAGAACACAGCATTGCCCTGTCCAGCCCCCTTATAACCTGCCGCATAACGTTATTTCATAACGTTATTCTAAAATAAGGATAGTTCACTATTGGTAATTTTTTTTTTAAAGTTTTAACGAAACAGTAAAATTAAGAATAATTAACTACAAAATTAAGAAAATATTATAATTTTTAGATGTTAAAGAACAAGAAATAAAATCCCTTCTTGGATACTCTTTGGGATACACTTTATATTATTTACATAACATCTACTAAATATTAACATAATCTACTAACATAATTATTATTACTGGGTAGATAATAATTATCAGTAATTATCAGGTCTCAAGTTACTTTGATTATTCATAATGATATAACCTGAAGCTTGTGGTCGGCTTGTAACAAGCGATTAAAGCAATTGCTTCATTTTCATAGATCTGATTAATTAATATTTGTTATAAAATTTAAAGAATTAATTTTAAGTTCTACTTAAATGGGGGTCTTAATAATAAAGGGCCTTATTATCCTGATTTTAATATGTATAATTTCCTTAACAGATTGAGCTAAGATAGATAAAATCTTTTCGTTTTAATTAGTACAAAAAAATAAAATAAATTAATTAATTAAAAAAATAAAGAAAATAAATTTTACATTTTCCCGTTTCATTTACAAACTACCAATACAAAGTAAGTTCGATAATTTATGGGGTAAATCATACCTATCCGTTTGTTATAGTCGGATTTTGACCTGGTCTTTATTACTGTTCGTAAGTTATCTAAATACTACAGTTTATTATATATTTTCATTTTTTAAATACCTTTATTGAATAAAATATATTAGGTATTACATAAATAACATTAAATACCTACATCAATTCATCTAATTCTAATTTATCTCTCCATTAGAGAACATGTAGTCCTGAGCTTTGTGAGAGAATATGCTGCTAAAATCTTTATTAGTTTTCGTTGTATTTATCGTCTAGAATTTAAAATTTATGTATGGAATAGTTAAGTGTAGGTATTAAACTTGCTGAAATTCTTGGCTCGAAAACAAGGAAGAAATTAATCTTGAGTCACGGTTAGACTTTAATCTTACTTGAGCCTCATTTGGTTTTAATGAATGTGAGAGGTCGAGAGAGAATAGGATGGACGGGTTTTTAATCCGATTTGTACTTAATTTGCATCGTCAAACAATAGGTGGGAAGTCCCGGGAGATTTAAACTTAAAGAAGGGCTCGACCCTTCAATTGCGCCCTCTTGTTAATAATAGATTTCCAATAGAGAAGGGGAGAGTCAAGTTGAAAGGTCTTACCGAGTAAAAAGGGAAAATCTGGGCAACTTAAGAAAGGGCGGAAAGCTTTTTCAAGATTGAAGAACATCTTTAGGGAGGGAAATATCCCCCAACTAATTAGAATTACTTGTGGGGACTGTTTGAAAACATCGGACCTTTATTGAAGCTTTTTTTATGTACGGTGTTTGAAAAAGGGAGAATTGAAACAGTCTAAAATGGCATTAAGGGATGAAGTAGGGCTTTTCGAATGCTACAGCTTTGGAGGGGGTGTTACATTCTAAATGGCAGATAAGTATCTGGAAGTGAGATCTAGCAGGGAAAAGGGGTTAGAATTAGTGATAGTATAGTAGGACTAAGTGCAGAACACTGTCAAGTACTTACTGTGTAAATACTCGAGCCCATAGAATGGCCCAAAACAATTCTAGATCCGACTACACTAGACTAATGTATTGTATGGCACTCTTTAAATAAACCATTATCCCCTTGCTTCATATTTAATTCTATCCTCTGTCCACATCTTAATTTCATTTAAATCTTATTGCTCTTTGGTTTAATTAAATAATGTTTGTAGTTATTACCATGACTCATGTTGCATTGTTCAATTAAGAATTAAGCAGAGTAACATGTTTAGATTATGGTAAATGTAATGACCTCTCTCTCTCTCTATATATATATGATTAATTGGTTGTCTTAAAAAAATATTTAAAATTAGACTGCCAATTAATGTGGCACATAGCTCGCATCTCACGACCTTTATTGATGTTACGCTTTTAAAACCCATTATTGTCATATTTATTTAACTTTTTCCCCCGTACTTAAATCTATCAAAATTGTTTTGATTTTTTTTTTTTTTAAATTATGAGTATCAATTTAGCAAAAGATAAAAAGCGCACACAATTTTTCATAAAATGAGACGCGTAGTTTTTAAGATATTTTGGTTAGCAAAAATTGAGCGACAGACACGTAATTAAAAATGTTTTTTAATGTCTGAAACGGATTTTTGTATCGGAATTTTGGAAATCAGAGACATAAAATATTTTCGTTCTCCAGAACGATCACACAGCAGAACATCAACATAGCTTTGGAAAAAAAAAATCCGAAAGCTCGGAAGCAAAAACAACAAAACATTAATATGAGATTTTGTAATAATTACATATGCTGCGTTGATTATTTATTCAATGCGACTTATAGTATTCAATACACAATAATTATTATAACATAATTGTCATAACTATAACTCTCATATAATAATTGCCAAAGCAGTTATTTTCGTATATTAAAGTTTACATTAATACATTGTTGCTGTTGTTCTAATTCTCTATGAAATACAGAGTTTGAAAAAATAATAATTTGTAACTAGGATCGACTGGGGTGTCAAATATCACATCAATATCCTGATGAAAACTTAGTAGTTTTTCCGCATTTTGATACACCAAACCTAAAAAGGTTTTTCTTTATTAGCCTATATATTTAACCTCCTTTATTTTACTTTTAGATAGCAATATTCTTCTCTTCTAAGCGAAACCTATCTATTATAAACAAGAAATATTAACTACTTTTATATTATTTAAGTAATGCCTTCTGCATATTTTATAATGTATTGATTTATTATTCCTCTAAGAACAGACCGTGCTATAGTTATTTTTAATTTATAGATATTAGAAAACTTCATTTTATTATTAACTAAGTATGAATATGCGTGAGCAACAGTTATAATAACGGATGAAATGTGACCTAATTTTACAAAACAGTTTTAAAAACGATTGGAGTAATAATTTTGTTCCATGTTTAACTGAATATAAAACTCTCCACTTACCTTAAAATAATATTTAAAGTTTTCCGAATCGTTTTTAGTCCGGCTTCTAAAAACTGTATATTCAGATGTTTTCCTGAAGGAAAATAGTATTAATTTCCATCGATTTATTATTTTAAAACAAAAGAGGAGTTATACAAACCCCTTGCTGTACAAATATTGAGAAATTATTGAGAGATAGTTAAGAGTTTAAATATTAATATGCACTACGATTTATATTTGTTTGGAGTTATTAGGGGTTAGATAGGGTCTAGGTAAGCGGATACTGAATATATCTGACGTAAAATAGAGCTTCAACAGAAAAGGCCTTTAGTATGGAAAAGAGAAAAAGGGATTTATCGATGCCGAGCTCTTGTATTAATATCCGATATCTTAGTGGATGTTTGTTCTGAAAGCCCTTTCCTCTTTGCTAAAGGTTTACCTAAAAGGAAGGATTAAAGGCGCCGAGGATGTACCTCTAAATTTTACCTTATCGGAGGGTAATTAGACCACGAGGATCTGGGTGGCCCAGGAGAACATTCATCAGAAAGAGCACCCTGGAGAGCAAGCCAACACAAAGCTATATCTTCACTAGAAACCCGAGGCATTTCAACAGTAATTAACACCGGCTAACATTCAAACTATACACACACAAACCTCCCTTAACTCTTCTCCTTACCATTTGACTTTTATGTCTTTCTCTCTAAATCACCCCCTACAATAAAGGGAAACGAAACAAAAAATAAATCAATGCCAAGGCGAAAGATTTTATCTTTGATTTTCTTACTCAATAGCTGTAGACCTTGTTTTTTTTTTTGTTTTTTTTTTTGTTTTTTTACACAAAATAAAAATAAATAAATATGCCGATTAGTGTGGCTCATACCATTCTCTCGTTCTGTAATTACTGTAATTATACAAATGGTCACATGAGTTTTAATAGTTAATTTATACGATCTACAATCCAAATTTCATTAAAATCGGACGTGTTTTAAGATTAGTTAAAATGTTTTTTCATGTATGAAACGGATTTAGCTAAGATTTTTTAAATTTGGGGACATAAAATATGAGTTAATATTTGAGCATATAAGTCCTACTTAGTATTAACTAAGAATTTGAAAAAATTAGTCCAATTAATTAATGTGTTGTTTCGATGAATTTTCAAAAATTGTCAAAAGTAAAGTACTTTTTTTTAAAATGTATCAAAAATGCGCACGGAGCGATGTGTAATGGTTGGGGGCAGCACATTTAAATTACCTTTATCACTTATTTATTTGTTATGCTAATTATATTGGTTACCCTTTTTTCAATTTGATTATTAGGAATTGTATAGTTTTTAGTTTAAAAAAATCAAAGTTGGGTGATCGAATTGAAAATTTACTATCTTTCAAACCTTATAATTTTGAACAATTTTATAAAGTAAATATTTTTGATACTTAAGTACTAATCTTATCTTATTACTACTAATACTATCTTTACAGTACTTTACTCTTGACAATTTTTGAAAATTCCTCGTAATAAACCCCTACTCAATAATTAATTGGGCTAATTGTTTTAACTCCTTACTTTAAGACCAAGCAGGCCTGATGCCCAGAAGCTCTAATTTTCAACTCAATTTTTTTTTGTCATTTACACCTTACGTGCACTCAATCCCCGGACACATAGTATAAAAATATATATTTGTGTGTTTTTCTAGATTGCAGGTGATATAAACACCAAAGAAAATGATAAACTATATAATAGTTTATTCTGAATTACCTATTTTCCATAGAAAAGAAATTGACATAGTTACTTCATTTACAGGTTTACATAACATTTAGGGAGTGAAAAAGATTTCAAGAGTTCAACCACTGTTCTATTTAACATTTATAAGGGGGTGTAAAATAAAGAACGAAGGTACAGTTATAACAACTCAATGACTCTAGACTCTAGAATCTAGAATGTATAAATTATTTTTAGATTCCATATATATTCTTGTGAAATACTTCTAAATAAATCTATATAACTGTTTAATAGTTTAATACATGTTTGATACAATCTACAGTTTTGGTACATTTATGATGAAATTTGCTTACGTGGATCTCTTGGCTAGATATACATTTTTTGACCAAGGTTTTTTCTTTAATTAAAATCAATTTAAATTTTATCTTAACATATGAAGTCCGCTATGTCCTGCAATAACCTATTGCTGGATAGATCAGGAGGTAAAAGAAACGAAGTAAAAAAACAGCTAAACTTCATTAACCTGGAACATCAAATATCGGAATGCGTCAATAACGAAATAAATAAATAATTAGAACAAAAAGTCTATTAAGAAATATACTTGTATTTTTCAATGTATAATATAAGTAATAGATCCGACGACTCCTCATATACCTCTTTCTTATTAAAAAACTTATTGAAATACATAGTAATACTGTATTTAAATTTCATAGTATTCAATTTAATTTATTTATTTACTGGATGACCCGGAGAACTTCGTACTGAAAAACAATAATAATAAAAAAAATATAATCGTATGAAAAATAAATAAAATTCACATATTCAGGGACACGACCATCAGAACGCCATCTATCAGAACATAATTTTACTTACTCAGAAACCTTCCCGGACATGCGTCCAACGGTTTAGAAAGGCATTAAGAGACATACAGACAAACATTTATTTTTATTTATTTAGATTAACATGTTTATAAAGTATTCAACAGGTACCCAGTTATTTACGTCTGGGTTACGATTTTAGCGGGAACCAAGTTATTTTTATTACTTTCGTTGAAAACTAAATTTTAACATGAATCAAATTATATGGTAAAATTTTAATGTATATATATTTATTGTAATAGGTATTTAATGTTATCCATTAAAATTTCAAAATCGAATGTTTGTGTTATAATATAAAATCATCTATATATAATTTTTACTTCTTATATAAATCGTTCTCTTTTTAAAAATGTACTTAAGAATTTAGCTCTAAATTTGGGTTCACTACTCTTCGAAAAAAAAAAATATTTTTATCATAAACGATTCCAATGATTTTGATTTAAAAAAAAAAAAATCTAACCTGTATTCTCCACTTAAAAACGAGTCAAATAAATATTGTTTTCCCGGGGATAATCAAGTTTCTCAGACTTAATATAAAAATAAATTTGACAGCAAAGGTCCTAAGTCCAGTTTCATTTCTACGCCATGTAGGAAATATTTTTTGTATTAAAATTTCATAAACGTTTAATAATTAAATAAATTGAATTATGAAAACCCGAAACAACTATCTAATGGAAAACACTGGGCCGAAATTACGTTTATCAAAAACTTTAGTGGGCGTTGTATCGGACAGATTTTTTTAATTTTAATTTTATACTGAATAATGTTTAAAATAATTTAATTTTGTTAAATTTTATAATGTTACAAGTCTTTATTACAATAATTTTATATTTTTTTTTTTATAAACTTTTATGTTGTAAAATTACGTTATTTGAACTAGTTTTAGGGATTTTAAGTTAATTATTCACCCTCTCTAAAAATAAATAAAATCATATTATATCGGTTTAAAATTAAAGTTTTAAAATTATACTATGAAACAGAATCTTAATCATAAACCCTTAAACTCCAATAGGCTAACTTATATTCTGGATTAAATAATTTATTGAAAGTTAACTTAGAATCCCTCGTGGTTCTGTAAAAGGATTCTTAAAATCATTTGTAATTTATACAGGGTAGCAAATATTTACAGAATAATTTAAACATCCTGATGATGAGCAACTTCGGTTGCCTCAAAACGATGCCTTTATAAAAACCCCTAGTGGTTAATTGTGCAAACATTTCATTAAATTAAACAATTATTTTCGGATTAAGAGCAATCAGTGTAAATATTTAAAGAATACATTTTTGTTTTATATAATGAATTGATATAAAACGAGCAAATTGAATACAAAAAAAATTTTTTTTTAGTATTTTGTTTTTTTGGTAAATTTTCCTTATTGTAGAATTGGAAGGTTCTTGTAACCAGAATAATTTAAAGACTTTTCAACTACCAGATGTTCAATAAATAAAGATGTTTAATATTCAGATAAATAATCTTGTTAGATTTCACATTAAACAATTTGTTAATTTTTTTAAGCTGCTACGCCACAAATCAAAGAGCTATTGAAAAAGCTCAGCTATGCTTANAACTTTTATGTTGTAAAATTACGTTATTTGAACTAGTTTTAGGGATTTTAAGTTAATTATTCACCCTCTCTAAAAATAAATAAAATCATATTATATCGGTTTAAAATTAAAGTTTTAAAATTATACTATGAAACAGAATCTTAATCATAAACCCTTAAACTCCAATAGGCTAACTTATATTCTGGATTAAATAATTTATTGAAAGTTAACTTAGAATCCCTCGTGGTTCTGTAAAAGGATTCTTAAAATCATTTGTAATTTATACAGGGTAGCAAATATTTACAGAATAATTTAAACATCCTGATGATGAGCAACTTCGGTTGCCTCAAAACGATGCCTTTATAAAAACCCCTAGTGGTTAATTGTGCAAACATTTCATTAAATTAAACAATTATTTTCGGATTAAGAGCAATCAGTGTAAATATTTAAAGAATACATTTTTGTTTTATATAATGAATTGATATAAAACGAGCAAATTGAATACAAAAAAAATTTTTTTTTAGTATTTTGTTTTTTTGGTAAATTTTCCTTATTGTAGAATTGGAAGGTTCTTGTAACCAGAATAATTTAAAGACTTTTCAACTACCAGATGTTCAATAAATAAAGATGTTTAATATTCAGATAAATAATCTTGTTAGATTTCACATTAAACAATTTGTTAATTTTTTTAAGCTGCTACGCCACAAATCAAAGAGCTATTGAAAAAGCTCAGCTATGCTTAACTAATTGAATTTGATTCCGAGCTTAATAAAGGTAACGGAACATTTTTGATAATTTTGAAGAACGATTTTTTTATGCCTCCGAATTTAAAAATTCCAAGACAAAAATTATTTGTACACATCAGGGACAATTTTTGCTATCGTATTTGTCCGTCTTTATCTTGATAAGTCGATCTCTCGATAATTATTTTTGATTTATTTGTTAACTCAAATAAAATTTTACAAAACATTCTGACTATAATTTTCTAAATGCAATATTAAAGCCCTTAATAAGTTTACAAAATAATATTAAAATAACTTCATTTACGTTCATTATACTCTTTTATATTAGCAATTAAAGTAGTAATGCTTCCTTATTTTAATTTATAATAATTACCTTAAAAAAAATCTAATTTAAATTTAAACTAGTCATTAAAAATAGTTATGAGTTTATATTTCACGTTAATTTGACTACAAATATTCCGTATCAATATTAAACTTTTCGTCATAATTGAATTGAACGTTGAACGTGATAAGATTTTATTTTTTTAAATTACATTAATATTAATTTATTTGAATACATCGTACACATTTTAGATAGTAATACTTCCTCAGGCTTGTTTTTAGTGTGACTAAATCTTTTTTTTATATTCTGTTATTTTTTTTTATTATTATTATTTAAAAACTTTATTAAAAATTGCCCGATAAATTATATATCCTGTATCCCCTCGGTGCATTCACAATAAATTAGCATGTAATTAAGATCCATAAAGTTTAATTTATTTTAATTTTTTTACTGTTTTTAATTCTAATAACTCCTCTTTTTTTAATAAAATACTTAGGACGCAATTTGTTCCCACCTTTTTATTGATATACTTTGAGGTGTATATATATATATATATATATATATATATATATATATATATACA
>KZ651051.1:672203-692546 GCA_001010745.2 Gerris buenoi | reverse complement strand
CACTTTGCTGCACTCGAGAGAAATATTTACGCCTGAGCCGAAGGCGAGGGTTTCTCGAGTGCAGCAAAGACACTTTAAGCTCGAGTTGCACATTACATTTTTCCTACAGTTAGTTTTTAATCTGTAAATAAATTGAAAATAATAGTGTTTGTTAACATGTATAAAAGGTTTTACAATATCAAGTAAACCAGCTGTTCTGTTTATAGACAGTGTTGCCTTTTTTTGCCGGATAATTTTTTGCAAACTTATTTCTCAACATTTTTCATTCCTAAATATGTGTAATTTGTGAATCTAAAAGTATGAGTGCCGAACTCTTAATTGTGTATCAATTATGGTTGTAAGAGAGCAAAGGACTTTAGATTTTTTTTATCCATTTTAATCTGAGACGAAATGGACTAGAATTACTGTGAAGGTAATGTGACTCTAACACGCTCAGCTGCTTCTGTAATATCGTTCAAATAGAAAGGCAACGAGTTTTTCGTGTACAACCCATGACTACAGCATGTACTATCGGACTAAACTCTCCTTATTACTCTTTTGGCAAGTTATTACGAAAAAAAGAATAATTGAAGGAATTAACTTGAGTTAGTCTGAGTTAAATGATAACTTAGAAGTTATGGCTTAGTTTAACTTTGAGTTACATTGTCTTTTGAGTATATTTAGGACAAAGAACATTAATGATATTAAAATTAATGATATTAATCAGGCAAATGATATAAATTTTAACCTTACGTAATGTATGTTCAGCTGAAACAATTGTACTTTGCCTTCAACTCATACAATAAAAAAAAAAAAAAAAAAAATAGACTGCCAATTAGTGTTGACGCTTGCTTGGTATCATCTATGGGTCACCTACGTATTCACCAATTTTTGGTTGTTAGATCTTGAGAAATTGGTGTTTGGATTTTTATGTTGACGCATGCGCAGTGGTTGCTATAAATCCAACTATAATGTCATAATGGCCATTTAGAATATAACCTTTATAATCCCTGAAAATTTCATCGATATCGGATAAAAGTTGTTGAAGTTTTGCGTGTGGCAAGGATGTCACGTTGTGACTGTTTCCATTATGATGAAATTCATATGGCATCATACGTTTGCTCCTATCACTTATCCTCTAAATTTGAGTGAAGCGAAATCAGACCATTAACCATTAGGTTGCGAGAAATTGCAGTTTGAAGGATTTCGTTATTTGCGCCTGCGTAAAGGCAACCATTGATCCGCTTGTGATGATGAAGCGAGCCTGACCTGCGTAACCCCTGTAAATTTCTTCAGAATCGGATGAAAATTGTGGATGTAAGACACCAGACCGACAGTCAGGCACAAAACTAAATTTGTTCAGGAAGGTCTAAAACGTAAAATGCGAGTGGAAATATTGATTTTTAGCCATCAAAAGTGTGCACAATGCTTCCGCTTTTTGGTAGACTCGGAAGCAATATATACATATAAATATTTTCAAATACCACTGACGAGATATCAACTCATCATTTTATCTCTAGTCTAGAATTACTGGATATTTAACCATGAAAGTTTGAAGATAGGTTCCATTTAGCCCCTAAATGCTTTTTAAGAAATAATTTTACGATCCAGATTGTATCAAGATGTTGGCTAATATATGCGAAATTCGTCATGATGATATCTTCGGATCCAATTATCCTAGAACCATTGTACATTACCTTTCCCTTTATGACATACAACATTTGTGAAAGGATATTCCAATCAGCTATTTTAATTCAAGATTGCTTTCATATGTGTGATACCAAGTCAAAAATCCCGACAGCAATCCATTTAGAGATCTGGGAAGAATTTTGTCCTGTGTAAGTTTGTCTATGATATGATAATTAGTCTGTATAGGTCATTATTAGCTCATTGTTGTGGGTCCATATAAGTTTCAACCTTCCGCATGCGTTCGAAGTTTTCTTTATTTAACACCCACATCTTTAAAAGCACTCATCTGATTTTAATAGTTATTTGTGCAACTAGTGCGGAAAGTGACACTTTGCTGCACTCGAGAGAAATATTTACGCCTGAGCCGAAGGTGAGGGCGGAAAGGTTTCTCGAGTGCAGCAAAGACACTTTAAGCTCGAGTTGCACATTACATTTTTCATACAGTTAGTTTTTAATCTGTAAATAAATTGAAAATAATAGTGTTTGTTAACATGTATAAAAGGTTTTACAATATCAAGTAAACCAGCTGTTCTGTTTATAGACAGTGTTGCCTTTTTTTGCCGGATAATTTTTTGCAAACTTATTTCTCATCACATTTCATTCCTTATTTTAGATATTTTATCTTCACTTTTTATACTTCACCATTTTTATATTTGATATATATTGTTTAAATTGTGAAGTTAGTCAAAAAATAACCATTAGTTGTCATTGTTATTATAATTATAATTTAGATTATTAAATCTTTGTTTGGATTTAAGTTCTTTATGTTCGTAAGTTGGAACACTGGAGTGCGGTAAAGTAAAATGAGTGCGGTAAAGTAAAACGAGTGCGGTAAAGTAAAACGAGTGCGGTAAAGTAGTAAGTGCAGGAATCTGCGGTTTTGCGTACTATTTTGAGTGCGATAACAACCAGTTTATCGGTCTACTGTAGGAAAAGAAATTTAGTTTTTTTGTCCAATGCAGCCCACAGATAGTCCCATAACAATTTTAAGACTACAGTGAGTTCTTCACTTCTTAAGTTTATACTTTTATGTGAAAAATCAAAACAATTTTGAAGGATTTAAAATAGAGAGGGGATTAAATAAAGTAGGCAACCATTTGTCCAAGTTGTCTGTGTTTGATACTGTATTTCGTTCTTCCTATTTAAATCAGGAAGACTTATTTAAGATTGTGTATTTTATTTATTTTTTCCACAATTTCGGTATTCTGCTTTTGAAAACTGATGTAGAGATACTGCCAATAACATCCCGTTAGATAATTTCCTTGAAAATCTGTTGTAGTAAATTGGAAACTAGACTTCAACATCAGATATTACCATTTATCAAAACATGAATTTGATCCTAATTTATTCGCTTGGCTATAGAATTTTATCGATGTTGAAAATATATTAATAATAATATACAACACGCATTACTTATTACTGACACATTTCATCTTATACATAAATTATAAATAGAAGCTTTATTCTGTGTTTATATGGCTGCATACTAGTTGCGTCCGGTTATGCAAATCCGATTAGTGAGATATAAAAGTTGCGTCCGCACATTTTTAATTCTATATCTGAATTGTGTCCGGGTACATGATAATCCAAGAAAGTCAAAAGGGTTTCGCAGAATCCAAATATTAAAACAACATATGTAATTTATTTTTACTATTCTAGTAAAAATAAACAAACGCTTGCTTTTCAATATGTAATTAATTTCATTCTTGCCGAGGCATTTATCATGGAATCATGTAGTATGAAATGTGAAAAACCAAAAAGTTCGGCCTTTTGCCCCACCTACCCTATATCCTGGATGCAATCCATATATCTCAGGCCCAGAGTGCGGAAGCAAATCGGAAATGGGATTAAAAAAATTCGGACGCAATTTGGATATCTTCTGGGTATTATGACGCAACTCGGAAACGACTGATTATACATACACACATTCATCATCATCGAATACGATATTTTCTGAGGTCTATATAAATAATACAATATATAATGTTCATTCCAATGTATATATATTAATTAATGTTACAAAAAAAAAAATCAATTTAAAATTAATATTTTAATAATTTTATTTGTAATATACCTATTATAAAATATTGGTATTTATTTGTATTGTCGATTATATAAAACGCTTATTTGTAAGTTTATTGGAAAGTTAATAGATAACATTGATTAGTCTAAACTAAATATTAATTGTGTCTACCAAAGTTTTGTGGAACTTACTCAGTAGATAAAAGTCAGCTCATAATTGATTAGTTTATTGAACAGAGTACAGACTGATTAAGTACAAACCACAATAGGTAATGTTTAAATACAGAAAGTCTATACATAGTCTTACAATTAGAATTGATTTTGACAGAACCGGAAAATTGAAAAGAGAGCCAATGAGAACTGGAGATTTTGACTTCTAGAGGTCAGATGATACGCTGTCGATCTCTCATTGGATCTCTACTCAATATTTATTTCAATTTATATCTAATCCATCTTTATTTCAATGCTTCCGCTCTTACCGAAGGTAACGGAAGCATTGTATTTTCCTTGACTTTCCAAATCAATTCTAATTATGAAACTACTATAGTTGGTCATCAGTGCCCTAATTCTTTTTTTTTTTTAATAAAAAGTTAAATATACCTCTTCATATTTTAAAACTGTAAGATGGTTTAATCGTAACTCAAGTAAGATATTTTTGATAGCTCACTGAGAGTGTGATAATTATGTGGTAGTCGGACATTTTTTGTCTCCAATGAGTTTTAGACACCAGGAAGGATTTTTGGAATTGCGTATATATCGACAGTGTGTTGGTCTGAATACCACTCGTCTGATTTGAATGAACTTTATTTGGATAGTAGATCATAATTAGCCCTCTTTTTTCTATTTAATTTATTTGTCTTGCGCATGTCTTTATAAGCACTTATCCGATTTTGAAGCAATCTAGATAAGGTTTGTCGAAATACATTATGTTGCTGCGCTTATGCATTATTTGAATAAAAGAAAAATTTTAATAAATAAATAAATGTAACCCTCCTTGGGGTTACTTTTAATGCCCAAGTAGGCTCAGATTATTATTATGGATTATTTTTAATGGTGATATCCTAAGTTTTTAGTTACTCAATTAGTTTTGAATTATATATAATTAAAATTATACACTTATGTGACCATTCGTTACAGATAACACGTAAAGAAGCTATTTATCATACTAAGTGGCTGACATTTTTTTTTTTTTTTAATTCACCGACTCTCTTACGACTAAAATAAAATATTACATATAAAGAAAAATATAATATTAAATTTTTGTTTAACAAAAAGAGTTCTTTTTCTTCTCTAACAGAAAGAAAAAAAATAAAATATTTTTTTTATAAAAAAATTTGTTAATTATAAACAGGGTTTTTTTCCTTTTGTTTTATCCAAGCCTGGAGAAGCTTGCTTTTGTTATTGAAATTTATAAATAAGTTCTTTGTGTTTCAGGTAAAAAGAAAATATTTTTGGACTATTTCTCTTCTTGGAGAACATCACACAGGTTTACTATAAAATTATTATTCAATAATAAATAAGAAATAGATATAATTTAATAATAAATGAGAATTTTAATATTCTTATTAATATACTACTGTATATTATGAGGTTGATACGAATAATTAAATGATCTATCAATCACAGTTTCAATTATTTAAATCGATTTACCGTTCTAATTACTGTTATGAATGGTAAAAGAGCCAGCGTGCAAATATCTCTACATATTGAAATTCATTTGAAATGAATTACGTCTTTACGCGATGTACTTCAATGTCACTTATAATTACCGATTAGTAAATAAATATAAATTGCATATTTAATTAAACATTGCCGATTTATTAATAACATATAATATGAAAAAATTACGTAAGTGGTTTATTTTTCAAAAAAATTACTCAAATTATTTGTGATTATTTCTTTTTTGTTATTATATTAATCGAAATTTGCATTAGTTATTGATTTCTTAATTTCCTCATTTCAGCTGCTGTAGTTTTTCGGTTTCGGTTTATGTATATTTTAACTTATTTACAATTTGTTTATGTGGTTATTTAATCTACAGGTTGTTTATGCTATTACTTATGCACTGATTAATTATGCTGTTGTTTCCAGTTAATCGTTTTGTTAATTTATATTTGTTGTTGTTAGTCAGCTGGTATAAGCCGCTCAAGCCTTTTTTGATTGATTAATTTCATTTAAGATTAAACGTCCGCTTGTGGTTCAAAGCTCCCGCTTTCTACCGACTATGCTAAAAACCCTAATTTCAGAATTAGATTCATTTAGATAAGCATGTCTAAAACTTATTTTGAACTTATAAAACAAAGAAACAAGTCAGATTTCAGATTTCCGTGGGCAAACTGTCTATTGATCAACATGTAATAAATAATTTTCTCTTAACTTCGCTTAAGACAAGCTTAAATGAATTATTTGATTTTACTTGACACAACAGTATCGTCTCTACAAATTTATGCTACTTTATGACTGGAGAAAAATTGTCGTGCTTGCTTTTAAACCAAACTGCTAAAGGAATAAATCTTATCTCGCTTGAATGAAAAATAAAAAAAAGTAGTTTACCTTTTTCCCCTTTTACTTTTTACCCTAGTTTGAAATCGCGATTTTAGATTTTATTGATTAAACAAAACCAGAAAAAGAAATCACCTTTTGCGTGTTTCATCTGGAAACTAAAGTTTATGCGTAAGGTTTCCTAACAATAATGACTGATAAAGAAAACGAGAATTCTTTTAAAATAAATTTGTTAGATTGTCATATTCTATTGTCGATTGCGCTTTGAACGCTTGTGGCGTTCTAGACCTCGTCTTTTAGTAGATGTTGTTTTTTCGGAAGAAAATTGAGCTATTGCAATGACTTTTAATTTTGTGTTATTTTTGAACATTTTCTCCATTGCAATCCGTTTTAGACCTGTTTTAATCACATTTTGACAATTTTGGGTCAAAAATAGCATAAAAACGTGGTTTTTCCCATTTTAATCTTATATGAAAAAAGTGTACATGACAACAATATTATTACTGTGGTCTATAAATTCGCTCATTAAGTCCTGGTGAATGACTGGACTTTTTATTTATTTATTTTTTTTTTTAAGCATAATACCATTTGATTTTTTCTTTTTAATAATTGTGAGTACAGTGTCAAAATTGTTTTTAAATATTATTTTATGGATCAGAAGTGCTGATTAAGGAAGATCATTAACTGTAACAGAGTTACATTATTAAAATTATATGAAGGAAGAGTCTATTATGATATTAGAGACCAATTTAAGATATTAGTCTTACATAAGTTTCACGTTTTGTTTTATTAATGTAAATCTATAGTTCCTGGATATTTAGCACTGATAAATAATAGTATATTTCGCGCCTAGTGCGGAAAGTAGCAGTTTTTATTCGAGTGTGGAGTTTGCACCCGAGTGACAGCGAGGGTAGTAAAACCACTCGAGCAAAGCAAAATGCAGTTTTCGCACGAGTTGCGTTGTACCATACTTTATCTACGATTATTGGATTTTAATAATAAATACAGAAAGAAACAGATACTTTAATTAAACAAACACCAAATTAGTTTTGTTAAATGCAAACAAATACGCTAATTGTGCGAAAAGGTGAAGAATTATGGTTAAGAATTATGAAACGCGCATGCGCAATAAATATAACTACGAAAAGTATCACGAACAGATATAAAATGTTTATATTTCATATCAATCGTAAATAAAAGTATAGTTTCATTGAGTCCATTATAAGGACCTCTATTATAGCTCAAATTCCTGATTGTTATGTAGTAGTTTGTTTCTTTTAAAAATGTTACAATACATGTCTAGGGTGCATTGTGTACCTATTTAAATTTTCTTCTTCTTATGTTTATTGGTATCCATGGGAACTTCAACAATAAGTCTGCGTGCGGCTCTTTTCCTCAGGTTAACATTACCTAAACATCCGATCATTCTTATGAATGGTGTGGTAATCCACCTCTTATTTTTTTCTTTCTTCACCTCTTCTCAGTGACCATCTCTATAAAATCTCTACTTAGTTGCAAATTACTCTACTTCCCATTATAATCAGTTGATGTTGTGGATCTTGTACTTTCTTCTTTTCCTGTTTTGCTGAAATTTCATTGTCAAGATCATTAACGTCGAAGACTTATCTTAACACTTAAAGCTGTGTTATTTTACTTCTAAACGATAATACAAACTGATAATTCTTGGAGGTGGGTTCAATAGATAAAAAAAGTGTTTAAATAGCCTTATAGAAAAACAAAAGTTCACTCTATTACTTAATAATATCTATCGTATAAAAATTATATACGATAGATATTCACTCGATAGATAGATGATCACTCTATTACTTAATGATATCTATCCTATAAATTATATACTCTTATACTCTCCAATTATCAGCATTTGTAAGAAACTGTTGCCTTCTTTTCCAGTTTAATCTTTTATGATGATTCCTTTGAGAGTAAATTATTGGCTGTAACTAAAGTATAATCTACAATGTTAGAAACAACAGATCAATTTGAAGCATTTGAAAGATTGATTCTGTTTGTATTGTAACACTAAGATCGCATGTCGGATCCTTTTTTCTCAATAACTTCTTTTTCTCCCCACTTATAAAAGTTTTATGAGATAAGAAAATAAGAGAAAGATAGTTTAGGAACAACTCTATTTGAAGGGTTTAGAAGCATGGAGAGAATTGTGAACGATTTAGACCAAACTTTTTAGAATAGAAGAGAGATAGTTTGAAGCATCTCTTTACCACGTCCCATGTATAAGTGTCTTGAAAGAATTCATTCCTTTCCAGTAAAATAAAACAGAAAAAAAGGAAAATAAAAACACTACATGGATTTTACATTACCAATATAACGTAATTATTTATTTATATGTACTTAAAATAGGTATTGACTTTTTATCTAGTCGATATGTGTTGATAATTATTAGAATCTGATTTTTTAGTTTGAAGAGTAAATATTACCAGGTTTATGTTGTTTTTTGGTGTAAAAATTGACAAAAAGATATAAATTAAACATACTATCTATCTATATTATTAAAATAGTTTTGTAAACAAACGAGTATATCAGAATGTCAGAGAGACAAGAAAAGTAGACAGCAGTGCAGCAACCCCTTCTACCTCAGCCGCTGTTCTACACAGCGGTTCCCAAACTGTGGTACGCGTACCATTGGTGGTACGTGGGATCAGGTCCAGTAGTACGCGCCGCATAAATATTTTTGGTTGTTAGGAGTGTATTCATCCCTCATATACCTCAAAACCATGCTTAGAAACAGACTGTCCTGCGTTGAGGATGATGCGTTTAAAACTCAGCCCCATCACTCCAGAAATTGTTTTCGCCAATTATTGCAAGCACATCCATGCAATTAACCTGCCTAACCTAACCATATTCTTTATTCGTTTTTTTTTATACAAGTTTTATTAATATTCTATGTTCTATTCGTGTTATTTTGTTGTAATTTGGTGTTCTTTCATGATTTTTTTTTTTTTTTTNAATTTTTATTTAGTCCTTATTTTAACAATCATGCTCAAACACCTTCTTTCTATTCAGGGGATTGAAGGTAAAATAATTAATATAAAAATGCCATTTTTGAAAACTGGTCTTATTTTCAACTTTTGTTTTTATTTATTTTATTTATTTATTTTTTTTTTGGTTCTGTATTCTTAACCTTAATTGTTTCCGTGAGCAAAATTTGGGGAAGATTGAAAGAAGGGAAGTGGTTCAAAATTGGGGTAATAGGTGTGCGATGAAACTTAAAAAGCAAAGAAACAGGTACGCCTTTTTTTTTCTTTTTTTTTTGGTTTCTGTATTCTTCACCTCAATTGTTTCCATGAGTTTTGCATTAAATAAAAATTTGATACCCTACGTTTTGAACCTTTAAAACTCAAATTTTTTCCCAGACCTCCTTTCTTCTGTAAAAAAAAGTCCTGCATATTCCTGTATAAACATCAGTGGTACATAAAAAAACTCAAGACACATTAAGTGGTACGCCACCAAAAAAGTTTGGGAACCCCTGTGCTACACTATACTCACGCATCTTCACCTCACCACCCTTCTCATTCCATAACTATGCACCCACCTTGCAAAAAAGATCGCTAAATCAGTCTTTTTCAGGAATTTTCTCAACAGTCCTTTTCAGTACTTATAGCTAACGTGATATTTTACATCATGTATGTTTTTGTTAACATTAGGTTTGTTCCAACCACACTTCAAACTGGTTTGGAACTGTCCGAAGCATGCGCATCGGACCACATTTGAACTTTATTTGGTAATGCACATGTGTCGTACAGTTTGAAACTAGTTTGAGGTGTGGTTGGAACAAACCTATTGAAAAGAAACATGAGATCAATTTTAATGCTTGACTTTAGAGTGCTTCGACGTGGCAGCGGCTGCTTTTCGGGCGTTGATGAGCGAAGCGAGTAGGGGGCGGAGCCCCTAGTTACTTAAATAGATAAATAATAAAATATCAAAATTTTTCCTTATACGTTGTTTTTTTTTTTATTAGGCTTTGTTAGTTGCTACTTATGACAGATAATTTATATGAATGTTATTTTTATAAAGTCTATACTGCGCTATTTTTTTTTTTTAGTCTCTCAAATAAAGTACTTAATTATACAGGGTGTTATGCACCCAGATGTCAATACTTTTGGAGTTAACCCTACACATAAAAGGCAGCCAAAAAGTTATAGCCTGATATTGAGATTATTGCTTTATCTTTTAAAACATTGTTATTACTCAAAAACTATTATTGCTGAATCATTGTGGTATGCGCCGTTTTAAAGATCAGTTGTTTTTTTTTATAGGAAAAAAATATTGTTCACATTTCACAGATTCTATTCAGCCCACTGTAAAGCCGTTCGAAAATGAAATGTTATACATATAAAAAAAGGGACAATTTTAAGCTGTTAAAACTCAAAAACCAAAAACGCGGATAATGCATAAAATTTTACAAAATTTGGCATCTTTATTAAGCTTTAAAATGGCGTTTTTAATATAAATTATTCCTATTTTAAGTTTGCGAAAAAAAGGTGAATTAAAAAAATAGGTACGCTTACCTTCTCCAGCCGCAGCTGGGATAGGGCTGGTACGAAAATCCCGTTTCTGTTTAAGAGGTACTTATGTCACAAGTTTTCTTAGATTAAATTTTGTCGTGGACACCACCAATAATTTAATTTCTAATATGTTTACTCTTGATATTGTTTAACTCACTTTTTAGTAAATGGTTTGTTATCATTTCATAACTATTTTCTCTTTAAAAAATTTAAGTAAATGACTACTTTTCCTGGGAAAATCTAGTTTCATAAATACTGATGAAAATAAATCTGATTTAGACGAAAATAGAAAACTATTTGTTAATGGACGTCAGGAAGCTATGTATCACTCGAATTGCCAGAAAATAATTTATAACTGTTCTTAATTCTACATGTTTAATTTAGGTATGTTTAAAATAACTATATGAACGTTTGGTAATTTAATTCACAAAGCTGTATTAACGTTAACCACCGACTTACTAATTAACTAGAACTAGACTTGGTATCCACATTTATTTCACATTTCACCCACATTGTACATTTATGTATGAAGACCATAATGAAGCCTTCAAATTATTTTGTTTCAGCAGAACAGCTAGGGTTTGTTTGAAGTAGTTTTACATTCACTGATCGATACTGATTACAGCATTGATTTCTGTTTGTAGTTTAGGTGAAAACAGTGATTAGGTTTTGATTGCCATTTTCATTGAAGAGTTTTCAATTTGGCCTCCCTTGCACCTGGGGTTTTGTTATCAAATCCCTGTGCGTGCCTTGTTTTCGTTTCGTGTACTGGGAATTTCTCTGTTCCTACTACTCATATTTTCACCCTCTACATTTTAATTTGTTGTCTTATCACTGTTTTTCCCTTATTATTATTATTTTTTTTTTTAATTTTTATTTGTAAAACTTTTAACAAAAAAGGTATTCCATGTTCTTTCTCTCTGTAAAACGAATTAATGGTTTATATCCAACCCAATAATTCCATGTTATTTTTATAATTCGTTTTTTTTTTTAACTTTATTTGAACTTTAATTAGTTTTTTTTTTATTTAACATAACACAAATGGTTTATTTGACCATGAAGATGATATTTTCCAATCATTGTGCTTTGATTATATAGTAAGCCTCTTTACTGTAAGAGTTTCATTTACGAATCAATTTTTGACCCAATTTCAAAAACACCTTGAACTTTAACTCTTTCTTTGGAGTCTTATGTCGATCTCCGGCATGAAGTAGGCTCACCGCTCACCTTTCTTTTCTTTTATTTCCTATTACATATAATGTAAATCTATTTCTTCTATATATTTCGGCACTGATGATGGCCTTATGAAGGCTGAAAGCTGCTTTGGATAGTAAAAAGATTATTTTACGTGGAGAATTTTTTTAGTTATTTTTCCTTGACTCTTTTGTTTTTTTTTTTTGTCCGAGCGTACCGAAGCTATGCGGGATCGTTCAGAAGATCAAAAATGTTTATGTCTCCGATTTCAAAACTTCGAAACAGAAATCCGTTTCAGACATTAAGGAACATTTTTGCTTCCGTGTCTGTCTTTCTGTCTGGCGCTCATTTTTTGCGAACCAACATATCTTAAGAACTATTCGTCCCATTTTCATGACATTTATGGTAGACCGTAATTAGTTCATTGTTGGTCCCATGTAAGTTTCAACCTTCTGTGCTCATTTATTTCTCTTCCAATTGCGCTCAAAAATACATTTATTTACACCTATACAAAAGTAATCAAATTTGGATGGTTTGCCAAATGCAGATTACTTTTAACCGTCTTCCTTTCTTAAATGTAGCTAAATTGATACTTGATCAAAATACTTGATCAAAACAATTTTGAGAGATTTAAAAACGGGGCAAATTAAATAAATTTGACAATTATGATTGTAAAAGCATGAAATCATTAATGTATGTACATATTATATGAAATAGGATGCGAGGAATCTATGTGCTTCACTAATTGACAGACTATTTTATACAATAGTTAATTTCAAGCGATGTATGTTTAAAATTTGAGAGGTTTGATTATCGATGCAGATGCATTCTTAAGGCATCTTAATTTATTCCTTTTCTTCCTCAATTTTTTTCCGCACTGTCAAGGGTCTATCATAGTTACTGCAGATTGGTACGATTAAAGAACCTTACACTTATTCTTGAAAATCTTTCTCATTCTTTTCCTTTTTAGGGTTTTGTAGATTCTTCTTAAAACCCTTATGCCGAGGATGATTTGTCCGTCGCTCTTTGGTTCATAGCGCCCGAACCATTTAAGCTAAACAGCTGAAATATTACATGGCGCAACTTTTGGACCTAACCACAGGAAAATTATACAGAAATAAAAAATTAAACATGCACATGCGCAATTCAAAAAATCAATTTCTCAAATTTAAGTTTTTGGTAAACTCAAAAATTTATATATTAAAAAAAAAAAAAATCGTGTGGAGTATCAAATGAAAGCTGCTGAATAGTACACAATATGAAGATATAGTACAAATATATTAGACTTTTTATGATTACTGTGCTTTTTTAATCAACTAAGAAACTCTAAAAAGTACTTCCCTTAGAATTTTCAATTCTCTCCGCGCCGATAAGAATAAAGTTTAGTTGCATATACATTGAAGACAATTTGATAATTGAGACAGAATATTTATATTTTCTTTTTTTAAAACAATTTAAACGTATTACTGCGTGAATCCACTTTTCTTTTAGATTGTTACTTATATGCTCTCACATAAAAAAAGTCTATAAATATTTATTATTTTTAAAAAAAGAAAAAAATCTCAGACCTTAGAGGGCGGAATATTTGGCATTGGGGAGTAGACTCGGTTCTCACCTCGGTGAACAATTTCACGATGATTTCATACTGTGTAATAATTCCTATTATTTCAACTTTTTTTAAAAAATAATAATAATAAAATAAAACACCTTACAAAAAAAAGATTTATGCCAAGGCAAACTGATTTTCTTTTTCTCCTTTCCTATTTTTCTATTTTTTTTTNTACATTACGTATATTTGATTAGTTTTATTACAGACAAATGGCTCTGCTGGGCTTGAGAAATAATAATAAATAAATAATATTAATAAAGCTAAAACCTAAATCAGCTTATTTTATTTATTAGTACTCGAAATTACCTATTTGAAAAATAAGTAGTTAAGGTTGAGGTGAAATAATAATTATATAATACATATATTAAGCTGTATCACATAAAAAAGAAATCAATGTAAAAAATCAAAACTAAAACATTAACTTAATATATAATAGAATTAAACAAACTATTAAATAAAAATTTTAGAAACAATAAAATAATAATAAAAACAATTAAATAAATAGTTAACATAAGAATAAAATTTTTCCTTATGAGAATGTGCACAGTGCACAGGCCCGAGGTGAAAATAACAATAAACTAAAGTTAAAGCCAAGGCAGGAAGAAGAAGAAGGGGCGAAGGAGGGGGTGTAGTGGATCGTTTGTTTACATCGAGAGTCCAAGGTGTGTTTACGCAGAAACTAATCTATTTATTTATCTTTAACCATGCGAACCACCAAACTTTATTATTCAATATTTGTTTATATTTTCTTTAAACCTGTTTTTAACTATTTATAAAATTATTATTGTTCAAAACGTAAACATGACGTTATTTACGGAGTTTTAAATCCGTTTTCTCTTTATAAATACTCATTTTTCTCAGGAAAGAAGACAGATAATTTGACAAATAAATACTCGTTTTAAAGGGTATTAGTGTGGGATTCATAAATCCCAATCGAAAATTAAATCGGACAATAATTGCTCACGTCATAAGAGCTCAAAGTAAAAAAAAAATTCGAAAAATTAACAAATTTACGAGATTTAAGGTATAACCGTTAGAGATACGACAAAAAGTCATAGGACCAAACTTGTAGATCTTTTGAAATCAGTTACCGGTGGTGGTATCCGCTTTTCGATACGACTTAGCGTTTAGCCGCTATCCGCCTCCGAAAACGCTTAAAAGTGGAGGCAGCCATTTTGAATTTTTTAAGGGGGGTAAAAATGAAAAATTTCGACTTTTTATAATTTTCCCTTCGGTTGCACGACAAAAGCTACCGACGACCCAAATTTCAAGTTTCTAGCTCACCCGGAACTGGTTAAACATGCGTATACGCGGGTAAATAGGCGTCAAAGCCCCGCGGGGCGTCAAAAACTGGTTTTTTCGATTTTAGGGGGGGATGGAGGGGGAAAAGTGAAATTTTGACAATTTTTCCGGTTCACAATGTGGACATTCCGCGTCGAATGGTGAAAACCGCAAGTCTCTAGCCCTACCGGAAGTGGGTGAACATTTGTATACGTCAGTGAGTTACACATGGGGTTGTATATATGATAGATATAATCAGTTGTTCTTAATTGTACAGGACATTACATATTCTGGTATTCTTTAGATTAGACTTAAGACCTATATAAGTTATAATTAAATTCTTAGCTATAACAAGTCTTAAATATAATTATTTCTGTGCTGAGTGAAGACAGATGATATTTTAAACCATCCAATATATATTTTATAACTTGACTTATTTAAGTTCTTATTATAAGTTATAATGGGCTATAGATAATTAATATTGTTCCACAAGAACTTTGTTTTGTGTTTCTATATTTACCTACTTTTCCACTTTCATTTGTTTTTATAAGGAAAACGATAAAATACAAACATGACTGTTATTACATTTTCAAAAATAATATTTAACTTTACAAAGGATAGANTGGCAATCTTCCATCTGGTTGCAAAAACTCCTGCTGACAGGCACGCGTTGTAAACGTTCAGGAGGAGTTGTGGGCAGCATTCAACAGCTACCTTAAGTACTTAGACTTTTTATGATTACTGTGCTTTTTTAATCAACTAAGAAACTCTAAAAAGTACTTCCCTTAGAATTTTCAATTCTCTCCGCGCCGATAAGAATAAAGTTTAGTTGCATATACATTGAAGACAATTTGATAATTGAGACAGAATATTTATATTTTCTTTTTTTAAAACAATTTAAACGTATTACTGCGTGAATCCACTTTTCTTTTAGATTGTTACTTATATGCTCTCACATAAAAAAAGTCTATAAATATTTATTATTTTTAAAAAAAGAAAAAAATCTCAGACCTTAGAGGGCGGAATATTTGGCATTGGGGAGTAGACTCGGTTCTCACCTCGGTGAACAATTTCACGATGATTTCATACTGTGTAATAATTCCTATTATTTCAACTTTTTTTAAAAAATAATAATAATAAAATAAAACACCTTACAAAAAAAAGATTTATGCCAAGGCAAACTGATTTTCTTTTTCTCCTTTCCTATTTTTCTATTTTTTTTTTTATTTATTTTTTTTTTTCCTGGGGATTTTTTTTTTTATTCTGTGTAATTGGGATTTATTGCCTAGAGGCGATTCCGAGGCAAAAAGTAAAAGAGAAGGGCCCCCGGAGGAAAGTGTAGAGGTTTCAAGTCTTCAACGGAAAAAAAACCCCGAGTGAAAAAGAAGGAAAGTGAGACAAAAAAAAGCACATTTTTTAACACAAGGAAGAAAGGAAATAAATAGAGCATTAAAATGCAAATTATTAAAAGCGACAAAAAAAAAACTTAACTTATCTCCATTTTTTTTCAACCCCTTGTTGGAAAGCCTTTATTAGTAGAGTTTAGCGAGATACAAAAAAATAATAAAAATGGATAAATTTCTGCGCGAATAAACTGTCGAGTGTCTTACCAAGTCTCTTGAGCTGGCACAGAGTAGATGTGTTACATAGATTTTTATAAACAATATTTTTTCCTTATATTTTTATTCTTTTTATAAATTAAAAAACACTGATAATGTATAATATGCGTGAGGTGTAAAACGTGAGTAGGGTATAAAATTTAATATAAATAATAATTATTGTAAATAAATGTTACTGACTTGGAAAATGGAGTGAAATAAAAATGATTTGTTTGACGTTCTGACTTTTTCACCCCTTTAAAAGATAAAAGGAAAATTAAAAAAAAAAAAATTAAAAATTGTATGTGATAAAATTCAGTACATAGTTACCAGAATTAGGTCATTTGTATTTATTCGGAAATTGTTAAATTCAGTAATTTATGTGTATATATATANTTGAAAAATAAGTAGTTAAGGTTGAGGTGAAATAATAATTATATAATACATATATTAAGCTGTATCACATAAAAAAGAAATCAATGTAAAAAATCAAAACTAAAACATTAACTTAATATATAATAGAATTAAACAAACTATTAAATAAAAATTTTAGAAACAATAAAATAATAATAAAAACAATTAAATAAATAGTTAACATAAGAATAAAATTTTTCCTTATGAGAATGTGCACAGTGCACAGGCCCGAGGTGAAAATAACAATAAACTAAAGTTAAAGCCAAGGCAGGAAGAAGAAGAAGGGGCGAAGGAGGGGGTGTAGTGGATCGTTTGTTTACATCGAGAGTCCAAGGTGTGTTTACGCAGAAACTAATCTATTTATTTATCTTTAACCATGCGAACCACCAAACTTTATTATTCAATATTTGTTTATATTTTCTTTAAACCTGTTTTTAACTATTTATAAAATTATTATTGTTCAAAACGTAAACATGACGTTATTTACGGAGTTTTAAATCCGTTTTCTCTTTATAAATACTCATTTTTCTCAGGAAAGAAGACAGATAATTTGACAAATAAATACTCGTTTTAAAGGGTATTAGTGTGGGATTCATAAATCCCAATCGAAAATTAAATCGGACAATAATTGCTCACGTCATAAGAGCTCAAAGTAAAAAAAAAATTCGAAAAATTAACAAATTTACGAGATTTAAGGTATAACCGTTAGAGATACGACAAAAAGTCATAGGACCAAACTTGTAGATCTTTTGAAATCAGTTACCGGTGGTGGTATCCGCTTTTCGATACGACTTAGCGTTTAGCCGCTATCCGCCTCCGAAAACGCTTAAAAGTGGAGGCAGCCATTTTGAATTTTTTAAGGGGGGTAAAAATGAAAAATTTCGACTTTTTATAATTTTCCCTTCGGTTGCACGACAAAAGCTACCGACGACCCAAATTTCAAGTTTCTAGCTCACCCGGAACTGGTTAAACATGCGTATACGCGGGTAAATAGGCGTCAAAGCCCCGCGGGGCGTCAAAAACTGGTTTTTTCGATTTTAGGGGGGGATGGAGGGGGAAAAGTGAAATTTTGACAATTTTTCCGGTTCACAATGTGGACATTCCGCGTCGAATGGTGAAAACCGCAAGTCTCTAGCCCTACCGGAAGTGGGTGAACATTTGTATACGTCAGTGAGTTACACATGGGGTTGTATATATGATAGATATAATCAGTTGTTCTTAATTGTACAGGACATTACATATTCTGGTATTCTTTAGATTAGACTTAAGACCTATATAAGTTATAATTAAATTCTTAGCTATAACAAGTCTTAAATATAATTATTTCTGTGCTGAGTGAAGACAGATGATATTTTAAACCATCCAATATATATTTTATAACTTGACTTATTTAAGTTCTTATTATAAGTTATAATGGGCTATAGATAATTAATATTGTTCCACAAGAACTTTGTTTTGTGTTTCTATATTTACCTACTTTTCCACTTTCATTTGTTTTTATAAGGAAAACGATAAAATACAAACATGACTGTTATTACATTTTCAAAAATAATATTTAACTTTACAAAGGATAGAACCTTTAAGTAACTACTTCATAGTATCTAAGCTTTAACTTGTGAGTGAAATCGTAAATTTTGAAACTGAATTCTATATTTAGCCATCCCTAAATTAATTGTTACCTTTTAGGCCGGGCCACACATGTCCGCACCGTGCCCGCGCCGTGTGACGGCCGTTTGTTGGACAACACTCGGTAAGGAATAAACCTAAGGAAATGTTAGGCATGGTCTACACCTCTCCGCACCGACATTTTATTTGTTTTGTTTACTTTTTGACATTTCCTTAGTTGTCCAACACACGGCCGTCATACGGTGCGGACACGGTGCGTAAAGGTGTGGCCCGGCCTTTTCTAGGTATGGTTATGATTTCGCCGACTAATATACGACATAAATGCAAATATAAATTATTTTCACTTGCTGCTTAGTTTATTCTTTTATTTTTCCTAGCCCCTATTTTATATTGTTTTTTATTCAAAACTAGTTGTGTATTTATGTTAAGATATAGTTAAGCCGTAAAGCTTATTTGAGGATCGATTTATTTGTATAAGCAAAATTTACAATAACTTTATTAATAGCGAAAACACTTCTTATATTATAAGGTTTCAGCGTCTATAACAATAGATTTTATTAATCCACGATGCTGCAGCTCTCAATGGTGTAACTATGTAAATCCAAATAATGGTTTTACTATGTTTTCTACGACAGCCAAGTGACTGGTTTTTTTCAGCTAGTTATAATTCTTTGGAAAACGGGTATTTCAGCATATTACTTAATGAAATCCACTGCATTATTATTTCTATTATAGAGATACATATATGTATAAAATTAAATTTTTGTCTGCAAAATAAACATTATAGTACAGTATACATATATATATGTAATGGATGGCTTTGGAGGTGTAATAAATGTTTCATTTGAGACTTTTCGACCCTGCTCAAAGGTCATCTGTTATGGTTTTTATTATGCAAATACAATTATAACAGTAATTAACATTTTATAACGATTTCTTTTCACGCATTTAAAATTCATTAATAAAACCTTTATTTTATTTTAATATATGATAAAAAAGAACCGATCTTACTAAAAATACCAGTCTTATTAACGTTCAATGACTAGTATTTTTAGTAGATTTTTTTTTTTTTAAATTTAAAATGTATAAATTAATTTACAAACGTCATTCATTTTAAATTTGTTAAATGGAATTATTATAAAATTTTAATATCTGTTATAATTGTACTTGCAGAATAAAAACCATGAACACAAGATTTTGAAAACCATGAACACAAGATGAACAGAAGATTTTTAACAGGGTCGAATTGGTCTCAAATGAAACATTGATTACGTTTTTTAACACCTCTTCAGCCATCTATTACTTAAATCCGAGAATTACACGGATGTATCACATTCAATTAGTGCCAACAATTTAATTAATTGTTACATTATTCCACAGTTATTGGTATGCGCTGGTGTTCGGTAATATTTGGTGCATGTTTGACGCTTTGTTTAATCGGAAATTATTGTGTAGAACTGAATACTTTAAGGGAAGCGTCAGCTTATATATAGGTACATGGCTGAATGTTTACATAACCCCCTCCCTGTCCCGTCCCCCCTCCTTCGTTATCTTTACTGTCTGGGACTCTATTCTTCATCTTTGTTTATCGTAACTTTTTGTCTTGCTTTTTATATCGTAACTTTTACTAATTTGACTTTCTTTTTTTACTTACACTAAGGGGCTCCGCCCCCCCCCCTCGCTTCGCTCGTCAACCCCCGAAAAGACGTGGTATGAGAAGGGAAGTAGTATAGTTATGGAATATGAGAAGGGAAGTAGGATAGTGGCTGAGGTGTAGTGGGGGGGGGCACAACTACTATCTACTTTCTTTTTCTCACTGACATTTTAATATACCTACTTTCAACTTCTGCCTTACAGGCTTTCCTCTTCTCGGACGAATATATTATAT
>KZ651051.1:622019-632969 GCA_001010745.2 Gerris buenoi | reverse complement strand
TATATATATATATAAAATCCTTGTATGAGAAATTAGATGATAATCTGGCACATTATCTTCCGCAACATTGGTATTAGCTAGTCTTTATAAAATCTTTCTGGATTGTTTCCTTGAATTTACCCCTGCTCTTGGAACAAAACCCCGGGAGCTACCTATTAATTACTGGAACCCACAGAACTTCAACCCGAAAATCTCAAACTCTAGAATATGTGTTTTGGTAAATAAATTATTTTTACATATTTATTTTCACTTGAATTTTATATAACTGGCTAAATTGAGGTAAAAGCACGAAGTGTCTCTGGGATTCTTCTTAAAAGTAGAGTGATTCCTTCTGGGAAAACCTTCTTTGTACTTTTAATCATGGTAATACTGTTTAGATATAAGCATTATTATTCTCTTATTCCTTACAAAGAGACTTAAGCTTCTTTTAATGTTATTATTAGATCGTGTAATTTATTATTTTTCTTGGTAAAATGCCTTGTAAGAATTGAAAGGTCGAACAATAAATAGAATGAAAGTGAATAATTAATAAACCAAGTTTCACCGGTATACTTTAACGTTGTGTATTATTAATTGGCAATTTATCTTAGAAATCAAAATACCCGGTGACCTGCCCCGTCATTTTTTTACTGCCAAATTTAGATTAAGCCACTGGTCATGACAACTGACAACTAGAAGTCCAACTTCATCTTATCAATGTGACAACTCCTGTCTGCCCAATTTGTAATATCGGAATTCTTAACAGAGTACACCTGACATCTTGCTCTGGATTGCTGGAGTAGCGGTTGAACGTAGAAGGACAAAGCTCTCTTCACTGGAGTGTCAGAGGCATAATGACTACAATGAAAAATGCAGGAGATGGATGATGCCGACGCAATCTGACAACATGCTATGTAATGAATGTATGAATAATGAATTTGCGATGTGTTGAAAATGTAATGGGATAGATTTCAAAATATTTGTGTTAATTAAAGTTATTGATTAGAGTGCTCGGATCTCTCTTCTGATGTCTCTTGCATAGGAACCACCAACATTGAGTTTCATGTTAACTGGAAACACATTGTTATATGGAACGTCCAAAATTATTTGACGTCAGTAAGTTCTGCATGTGAAAGCAAAAAATTAATATAGCTTTTTATCGTTTTTACATTTACTTATACATTTTAGTCCCATGTCTGTTCCAGGTAAGTCATCAGTCTGTTTTCTTCCCCGTACCCTACGGTTATTTTTAAAAAAAATAAAGGAAAAAGGTAACGGGGGAATGCGGGTGGTTTACTACGCACTTGTGGCTGTAAGATTTGTTGATAAGCCTCGGCTGTATTTCTCGCAACGCTTTCCTATCTTTCCCTAGCGTTATGTTTAATCCCTTAGCCAGGGAAAACTTAAACCTAAGAGTTCTGTGAAAATCCCAAAGCCCCATCCCTTTATCGAGTTTTAACTCGGTAACTATTTACTCTAATCCCGATATACTGGGGAAACCCAGGGCCTCGGCCCCAGTCCATTACTATTCCTGTGTGTAACCCCATGCTACGAGTCCCCAGTGTATTAGCAGTCTCTCCTAATACAAATATAGGCTCGGATTCAACTCCCCTCGGGATATGAAACCAATTATGGACATCTTACTAACGAGGAAGGGATTAAATCATTACATTTAAATAAGTCCAGAAATGTTTTATTTGACTTGCTCCTAGTTGTGAATAGTATAGGAGGTGAATAGTGCACTTTTCAAATATTGATTTTTAATTTTAATCCAAATGACTACCTTTATTTCTTCATTATCAATTGCATAAATTTATTCACATTCCAACATTATAATTATTCATTTATTTATTTTTAATGAAGCATGAAAGCTTTTTAACTCCCAACTATCTCTCACCTAAATCTCATTATATTTAACTTATTTGGCATTAAGTAATAATATAAAATATTAATTATTTCTCCTTAAATGGCTATGAGAAATTCCTACCACATTATCATCTTCTACAATGAAACAGGTTTGTGATGACAATAAATTAATTTCTACCACGAGTAAAAATTAAAACACACGAAATAATATTCTTTGTGACACTACTTTTAGTACAGTAAAATTAGCTCAAAAATTGTCCAAACCCAAACATCCAAAAAAAAAAAGTTCTACCCAACGCCAAATTGTTCTATGCCCTCCTCTTAGTAAGTCATAAAAAGTTGCACGACTTGAAGCGTCGAGTTTGGCCGGGAGGGGGGAGGAAAGGGGGGTGAAAAGGTATGTTTAATCGTTTTTCGCTAATATCTCGAAAACTATGAGGTTTAGCGCTAACTTTGTTATATACAAAATTAATCTATTTAAAATTTGGAACAGAAATAGACTTATGCATTTTTGTGCTAAAGCTAAGGATTACGGAGTTATGAAGGGTAAACATATCACAATTTTCTATTTTGCTTGTAACTTTTAAATGTAAATACATGGTCTTAATAACAATTTTCGACCTTAAAACATGATTCCACACATTTACTTCCATCAAATGCCTAAAAATTGTTTTTGGAATTGGTTTAGGCTAATTTTTTAAAACATAAAATTTAGATTTTTTTTGTTTTTTTACGATTGCAGGAGAACTATTTCGTCTACAGGTTTCATTTTGTGCTTGTCTGAAAGCCAAATAAATTTACTAAAACTTCGTATCTTATGGCTTTTCTCGTAGGTGAGGGGTTTTATGCCGATATTGGGCCCGAAACAAGAGCAATATTTAAAATTTCACTTTTTTTGGAAAAACTACCAATTTTCGAACAGTCATTTCGAAGCTGCAAATTTAGGCTCACCACCCTAACTGTAATAAAAAAAATCTTTCCAAAACGTTTCGAGGAAAATGGAAAATAGTACTATTTTCACAGCTTCATAACTCCGTAATCGTTAACTTTAACACAAAAATGCGTAAGTCCATTTCTGTTCAAAATTTTAAGTAAATTAATTTTGTATATAACAAAGTTAGCGCTAAACCGCGTAGTTTTCGAGGTATTTGCGAAAAACGATTAAAAATACCCTTTTACCCCTCTTTCCTCCCCCCTCCCGGCTAAACCCGACGCTGCAAGTCGTGCAACTTTTTATCACTTACTAAGAGGAGGGCATAGAACAATTTGGCGTTGGGTAGAACTTTTTTTTTTGGATGTTTGGGTTTGAGCCTAATTTTACTGTACTATTTAGTCTAAAATATTTAGAGCACGACGATTAAAATAGAGCTTTAAATTACTAAAATTATAGCTGGCTGTGCTGTTGATGTCTGAGTACTCCTCCCCCTCGATCTTAGGCTCATTTTTCTTCTCTCGTCGTCCTTCTACATGGGGCATATCGATTGCACGGTTTATATTCGGTTTTGGCGAGATATTTTGTAGAGAGATTTGTCCTTTTATGTATTAAAGATTCCAGGCTGACAATTTCTCATTGATTATATTTATTTTGAACAATGCAATTCTGTTTTTGCAATTTCTGTTTTTGAGGCCGACAATGGAGAGAATTTAACTGTATTGATTGGTACTAAGCTTTTATTATTTTATTGAAATCTATTTAGTTCTACCTAAAGGTTTAATCGTTGTGAGATAATGTGGGATAGTTGAAGTGGCTGCAACCTGTTGATTGTGGTAATATTTATATAGAAAGGTTTATTTACTGTAAAATATTTGTTCAATTGAATTGTCGAAATATCTTGTGATTTTCCTGAATTGAAACATTTCCGATTTGCTTTTCTAGGAAATTTATTGGAGTTTAAATGTTGATTTTACAACCGGACTTATTTTATTCTTCTCTCTACTTATTCAAACCTCTGACGGAATTTTAAGTTTGAATATTGACTTATAATTTCAATTTACTAACGTCTAACGTAATACTTTTATTTCATCAAATTTTCGGTTTTAATTGACAAATAAAAACTTCATAAGCAGCTTGGTTTTCCGGTGAAATTCGCTTCACGATGGTGTTGAAATCCGACGTTTCGCTTCCACTACTGGGAGAACCTTGAGGGTAAACATCACGACACATCACGACACATCACGTGCATCGTGATGTGTCGTGATGTTTACACTTCATGCTGGAGAAGATGGAAATAAATAAAATATGTCAATTTTTAATTGGGTTTCGTGTAATGGACTATGTTTTTCTATTATAAAACGTAAAATTCATTACCTTACAAAATAATTATTTAATGTTAAATTAATAATGATTTCATGGAATTAATGCGTACAATATTATACGTATAGCCAAAGCTAAGTTGCCTTACTATAATACATTATCTTTTTATTAAGAATTAGTTGATTTTGTAATTTATTATCAAGCTGATTAATTTTTGAAAGAAGTAGGAGCCATTATTTTTTTGAAGATATTTTATAAAAAAGGCTTTAAAATTTATCGAGGGGTATTTTATCTGTTTATTTACAAGTTATTAGTGCAGATTTATTTTTGCTAATTACTGAAGATGATCACTGGTGGTGGTTGAAAATTTACTTGTGTAAAAAATTGTATTTCGTTGTTCTTATTAGCGTGTCTTTAGTAGGTTATTAGGTTTAAACTTAGGAAGTGGATAAAATAATCTTGGTTCGGATCTTTGTTTGTTGTTAAAGGCTTCTTTGATTTGTTTATTCCACTTTCCACTCTCGTCAACTTCAGTTCGTTGATCTTGGTGTATCGATGGGGACTCTAAATAGGATAATTCCTGTTGAATCGATGGCATTACCTCCGGTCGCGAGCTACCAAGTGTTACAAAGCTTGTAAGGGGTTTGTTGTCGAGGTAAAGGGTGGTGGAGCTAAACGTTTCACTCTCGTGTTGGGCCCCTGTTGGGACTAGAAATAGCTGTGGACTATTAGCCCTTTACCGAGGCCCTATTGATTGCATCATGCTTCAAACCAAGGCGGGTAGCGTGATTGGGCTCTGAGACTCGACGAGAAGATAACACGTACAACGTACACCATGAACAATCCACCGTGTAGAAACACCGTCGTTCGATTTCCTATCTCTCCCCTCACACCTATCTCCCACATATAGATACACATATATAGATTGGAAACGATAGGATCGATAACAGATAAAACGTCCTATCACATCAATGGAATTGGGTAATAGCAGTATAGCTGCCCTTGTCTTTTAGACTGTAGACTTCTCCTATACATGTGGCAATGTCGAAACCAATTTCTTTTCTGTTTGAATTTGATTTCTACGAACTTATATAACCCGTGTACAATATTACTTTTTTCCCCCGAATAAGAGGGAGTATTGTGACAACAATCAAAACTGACATCTGACCCAACCTTTTTTAGCTCATTTTTCTTTGGACTTCGAGAATTTGAGATTAAGTTAGAATTACGTTATCAAATACACATATAGCAATATCTAGTACCAAATAAATAAATAATAGTTAATAAAAAGTAACAAATAAAAGTTGGTACATTTTAAACGTTTTATAATATTTATTTAAAAACATCCACTTTCACAGTTGGATAACTATTAATATTTCCACACTCAATTATTTCTTATCAGTTTATTTAGTTGTGCCAATCAACAAAACTATTTGGTACTAATCCGGCCATACATGTTCTGTCATACGTGACAGGTAATCTGTTCAAGTAAACCGGAGTCTGTGTACTACTATATCTGTGCAGTTATGTCATAACTTGATAGTACACATACTCCGGTTTATCAGTCAGGTATACCACGACGTATATGGCTGGCTTTATGGTTTTTACAATTACAGTTTAAATTTTTATTCTATAATACTATAATTTTTTTCTTTGATTCACATTAACTGCCCATCAATTTAGGGATTTACCTTGTTAACCTGATGTGTTAAGTGGCTATAATGAAAACATCTAAACTTGCTTGCTCTCTGCTAAAACACTTAACAAAACATAGTGTTTACACTACGCTGAACAGTTAGATTTAATTTTTATTTTATTTCGTAGAACTGTTAAAAAAAAAAAAAAAAAAAAAAAAAACACCAACAACAACATAAACATATGACACTTCGCTGAACGCAGCCCAAATAGTTTTCACTACGCTCTACCGGATTTTAACACAAATAGTTTACACTTTGGTGATCGGCTAAAATAAAACATTTTTTAAAACAATTTCGTATAACTTGTTTACAACAAAAACAGACAACACTTCTAAACACAGCAAAAATAGTTTACATTACGCTCAACCTGTTTACATCGCAAACAATGCAAACACATTAAACATCATTATAAGCTAATACGGTTATTTTAAGCTTAACTGGTTAATATCTTTAATTAATTCTACTTGAACTTATTTCTTTTTTAAGATAAGGCTCATAATCCATAATTTATCAGTTATATATTAATTTCTACTAGTACACAGTTGTAGTTTTAGTATATTTAATATATTTATATCTTAAGAAATTAATCATAACATTTTGATTCCGAAGGTAACTGAAGCTATGTAATCGTTCTGAAGAACAAAACTTTATGTCTCCGATTTCAAAAATTCCAAGACAGAAATCCGTTTCAGACATCAGGGAACATTTTTGGTTCCGTGCCTGTCTATCGGTCTGTCTGTCGCTTAATTTTTGCGAACTACTAAGAATTAGACGTCCGATTTTAATGAAATTTGTATAGTATGTCATAATTAGCTCATTGTTGGTCCCACGCTCATATNATATGTTTCCATCTTTTTTATTTTTAATTCTTTTAAAATTGTTTTTTTAATTTAAACTTGAATAAAAGTATCAATTTAGCTAAATTTAATAAGCGGAGACCGTTGAAATTAATCTGTAGCTATCTGCGAGCTAATTTCGACAAACCATCCAAATTTATATGCATTTTAATTTTTGTATGTCCATTTTAATTTTATTCTTCAGAGCCCACTGATTCTCTCTCGCATGTCTTTATAATTTTTTAGTAATACATACTTATTCATATTTTGAAATCCATCTTATTCTACTTTATTTCACACTTATTTGGCCAGTGATAGGACTCAATAGCTATTTGCCACATAAATTGGCAGACCATGTTTTTTTTTTTATTAGTTCTGTTTTGTCATGCCTGTGTAGAAACGGGGAACATAAAGTACTGTATTAATTACAAATAAATTGGATCTACACATTAGTCCGGTCAAACGTATAGGAAAAATTAATTTTATTACTATATTTAAGGAGTGCTTTGTTTGTACCCTAAATTTACAGAAAGACAACTTTTTTCTGATAAGAAAAATAAAATAGTCCCTCCACGTAATGATGACCTCCATAGACGCTCCCATATTATTTAACAACAACTTTTTTCTGATAGTTTCTAAAATTCCGATCACTCATGGCGCTCGAAAGGAAGAGCAAAAACCTTAACAACCCCCCTCGATCTTGGGTTCATTTTTCCTTCTCTCACTGCCCCCTACTCGGGGACATATCAAGGGCACGGTTTATATTTGGTTTTGGGGAGATCCTTCGTCTTGAGATTTGTTCTTTTAAATATGTTAGCACACGGCAGTGCGCAAGACCAAGTTCCTGTAAGCATGTAGTGTGTATCTTTACATGAACTGATTCACCCATTTTTCCTCACTCTCATATCTCTGCTTTCTCTTAGGATGGGCTTTTTAAATTTGAAACATAGATTAGGACTAAGTAGCTTAAGGCTTAGGAAACTGTAAAATGTAGCCTTTAATATACACCTTTTACAACCGGGGAGAGTTAAGTTAAGCAATAAAAAGAAGGCACTTCTTTAGATTGTTACTCCCCTTATAAAAATTAAAAGAGGTGTAACAATCTGACGAAGTAGGTACTCCCCTTATAAAAACAGAAGTGTGATATTCCTTTGTCCCTAAGTTCATTGGAATAAAAATCCCGGTGTCAAAAACTTGTTTAGTCAAAGTCATTTATTTTCTAAAAAAAAGAGCAGACTTGGCCAGAATTTAGATATCACTACTTTTATTGGTTGACTAATTTGGGAAAGGGTTTGGAATTTGGCCCTTTATTTACACTAATTTTTTTGTTGATTAAAGATTAGAGGCTTAACAACTTATTAATTATTAAGATTCTAATTATTTACCCTTTTTTTGTAAGATATTTTCACTCCTTTGATTACATGCCATTTGTGTCGGTATTTTCTTTTTAAATATATATATATATATATATTATCAATAAAGCACGTGATTGGATGCGATGAAGCTATGTGCCACACCAATTCGAAGTCTATATTTAATCCTTCACTCGCCATTTATTGGAAAGATATACTGCATTTGTTTTGTTCTTTCACAACGATATATTGACATACACCTGTTTAAATCACGTTGAGTTCATGGCACCTATTTATCTTGTACCTACACAAATTATTTTTATTGGTTTTAACTATACTGTTATTGAAGTTGTTTTGTGTAAATGTCAGTGTTTGTTAAATGTTTCGGAAAAGGTTTTTAGTCAGAGTTTGTATGCTGGTGTATTATCGATTGCTTACCGTTCACACCTCATCAGTTAACCGGGCCTATTTACCAGTTGCTATGATACCCAACTTCTTTTTACACTGCAGACAATCAAATTAACATAGGGCAAACTTTTCCTTTACCCTTTTCTCTACAGCACAAATGTTTTCTCTCGTGTTTTTTATTTTTTCTCTTTCTTATCCCCTAATAGGAGCTTCCGAAACGGATTTCCTTCTATCAGAAGCCCGTTGTATTCCTTGTAAGCTTCTGTTTATTCTACAGTTTTTATTCGAATCCTTTTTAAAATAACCCTTTTTGTGTTTTTTTTATTACCGTTTCTGATCATTTGGTATAATTTAATTTAGATCTAACTTTACTTCTCCTTTTTAAACTTTTTTTTTCTGGAATACAAACTATATTTATATATTGAATACTCGTACAAACACACACATATTATGTATATAGAAGATAAAGTATTGACCTATTTCGATTTAGAATGATTTATATACGTTTTAGAGTTCAAAAAATGTTTTGTTTTCGTTTATTACCGTTTCTAATCCTTTGATATAATATAATTTAAAACTAACTTTACTTTTCCTTTTTGAAAGTACCTTCAACACAATTTAATTGTTTTATCAATACATAAAATAGAAAGTACTCGTACATATATGCGTAAAAGCGTAAGTACCTATTGTGATTGAGCTATTTTAATTGTGACGTGTTTTTTACTTTTCCTTACTACCTATGGTAGGAAAAGTATTGTTTTGTTGTGGTTTTTTTGTGAAAATAGTCTGCCAATTAGTGTAACAGATTGAGCTTTTTTTTTTTTTTTTTTTTTTTTTTTTTTTTTTTTTTTTTTTTTTTTACCCATAATTGTTAAATGAATTGAATTTATTTCAACTCCTCTAGTTGCATCCGAGCTAATAGGGAGTTCTGAAGAACGAAAATTTGTTGTCTACAATTTCAAATAGTTTGACAATTAATGTGGAACAAAGTTTCCTCGCATCCTATCACGTACTCTATTGATGGTGTATGCATTTAAAAACTAATATTGTCTAATTTAATTCTATATGTTTCCATCTTTTTTATTTTTAATTCTTTTAAAATTGTTTTTTTAATTTAAACTTGAATAAAAGTATCAATTTAGCTAAATTTAATAAGCGGAGACCGTTGAAATTAATCTGTAGCTATCTGCGAGCTAATTTCGACAAACCATCCAAATTTATATGCATTTTAATTTTTGTATGTCCATTTTAATTTNATTGTATGAACGGTGTAGAATTTTTATTTTGTTCCTTATCTTACCGAAGGTAACGAAAGTACCCTGATAATTCTGTATTCTTTAATGCTTTTAAAACTTATTATTCTCTAATTTATTTTTATCCCGTTTTGTTTCTGTTACCAAAGGTAACAGAAGCTATGTGATAATTCTGAAGAAGGAACATTTTTTATGACTTCGATTTAAAAAATTCCGAGAAAGAAATCCTTCTCAAAAACTAGGGAACATTTTTGGATTCGTGTCTGTCTGTGGCTCAATTTTTGCGATCCAATATATCTTAAAAACTAACTAATCTTCTGATATTAATAAGCCCATTTGTTCCTATATATAAGTTTTAACCTTCTGCACTCATTTTTTTCTCTACCACATGCGTACAAACATACATTTACTTACATACCTATACTTTCAAAAGTACTTATCTGATTTTTATGAAATTTGGATTGTTTGTCGAAATTAGCCAGCATATAGCCCGAGGTTAATTTCAACCGTCTGCGCACTTGAAATTTTGCTAAATTTATCAATTAATTAAAATTAAACAATCAATTAAACTTTAATTCATGCAAAAAATCAAAACAATTGTGATCTATTTAAACGAGGATAATTGAATTAATTTGACAAAAATAGGTTGTTAATGCATAAAACCATTAAATTATAGTACTAGGTCAGGTTTGCTGAATCAGGCAAAAAAGGCATCACTGTCTACAAATAGAACAGCTGTTTTAGTTGATATTGTAAATCCTTTTACATGCTGATGAACACTCTTATTATTTTATATTCTATTTACAGATTAAAACTAACTGTAGGAAAAATTTAATGTGCAACTCGAGCTTAAAGTGTCTTTGCTGCACTCGAGAAACCTTTCTGCCCTCGCCTTCGGCTCGTGCGAAAATATTTCTCTCGAGTGCAGCAAAGTGCCACTTTCCGCACTAGTTGCACAAATAACTATTTATGTTAGACAAGAAAATATCGAGGTACAGGAATGTGTTTAAATTATTAAACACATTGATTTGAGTTGGAATAATCTGATAAAAAAATATATTTTGGTTGTTTAAAAAATACGTGACTTATGCATATGATCAATCAGCAACCACTAAATATATTTAGTAAAATAAACTTGTATTTAGCAGTTTTATCCCGCTATTTTTTCGTAAATCAGATTACCTCCCATTTACTTTCATAATTTAGGCGGCTGAAAATTACAATGATTGACGATTTTATTGTAATTAACTAACTAAATTACTCAAATCAACCAATTACGATTACATTTGTCATTATGGAATCTTA
>KZ651051.1:569511-580720 GCA_001010745.2 Gerris buenoi | reverse complement strand
AATTGTAGATTATATAAATATGCCTTAAATATAGATTAAAAATGTTTAACATAGTGAAAAAGCAAAAATAACTAGTTTAAATCGCGTTTTTTCAAAAATTCCAAAACTTTGACCCCCCAGCGGGAGACCTAGGGGGGGCCCAATTTGGCTCAAATTTTTTCCTCGGGGTTTTCACATGAAATGGCAAGTTTTTAGAGGTACGGTGGTTACGATATCAAAAAAAGTGTTTTTTCGACCCACCCTATTCTACATGCCCACAAAAGTTTACTAACACCTTTATTTTTCACAGTACTTAACTGATTTTTTATGAAGTTTTTTATTTTATGAAAATTGTTCACACATGATCTCTTATTAATTTCATGTATAAAAACAAAAACTGAATAAATTACACTAGAGAATTAGTATGAAAGGAAGCTATGTGCCACATTTATTGACAGACTATTTTAACTTTATTTATCGCCTACCAGGTGTAAACATTCCTATCCTGAATGGGCAGTAAAGTTCTATTTTTCAGCCCTAGGGCCTGTAAAAATAAAGCATGCATTTTTACAGGCCGCTAGTTCGAGAAGCTGCCGTGGCGTGCAGGAAGCGCTAGCAGTGCTAAGCGTCAGCTGTTCAATTTGTAACAATCAATATTTTTATAACTGCGGTTTGTTTTGGTACAGATGTAAACTTAATATGCAACAAATTGTATTTTGTTACATTGTCTTATTGGTGGGAGGGGGGGGGGAGGAATAAAATAGTACGCACCACGAGCAAGCGCCATGACAGCCCTCGAACGTTAAACGCACTCGTGCTTTCAAACTTCATCCTCGGCCTGTAATAACGCCCTTACTGCTCTAGGTATGTAAATAGCTATTGCCTATAGTACTTCTGAACAGAGGAAATAATTTTTTTTTTGAGAAAGGGCACTGTCTTCTCATTTCTAAGCATATACACACTTGAATATTAATAGATCTAATTATATGTTTAAGGTTTAGTCATCCCAAAATTTCAAGTGTTATGCTTGGTCGTGTAGTGTTCTTGTAGAGATGATTATGTTAATAACAACAACAACATGTAAAAATTAGCAACAGATTTCCTTCTTTTATTTGAAGGGCTTTTCTTTTAATTCTTTAGTCTACACTCTACTCAAGTTCCACCTTCACTTTTTTTTATCTCATCCTTGTCACGGTTTAAAAAAATGGAAGGGTGGGTATCGGAATAATAATGAAATCTTTCTAAGGGAAGGAGAAAAAAAGGGTTAAGGGGCCCATTAGTAGAGTAACAGAGAAGGGCTATAAACTTAAAGAGAAACAAGGTTCCGTAGAACCTAGACCAAAAAGCGTCCTGGGGAAAAGAGAGAGAAAAAATTGAGGGTATGAGAGAGGTTTTTTTTTCTTTCTAAAAACCTTGGCTAATTGAGGAGGCCCCACGTCGACAGTTAACAACAATTAAGGAAGCCTCCCCCACTCATTCTCCTAAGAAAAAAAAAAAATTAAAAAAAAACACGTTGAAGGAAAAACGGGGAAAGGTTTTTGGAACGAGGTAAAGTGGGCTAACAGAGTGAAGCTGTAATAATATTGGTACTGGACTCTATAAGGACAAAGAGGAAGCGGTATTACTGGAATCGAGTGGACCCCTCACTGACCCACTATAGCCTTACCCACTCTTACACGCATTTACTCTACAACCGAATAAACTTCTCTTACCCTCTTCCATTATTTATACTAATAACTCACTTTGCTCTCACCACAATGCACATTTACACACGCAAATCAACAAAATAATTGCATTATTTCTCGACAAATCTTGTTCTATTTTCTTTTCTCTTTGTTCATAATTGTTTCTCCATATTATGGAATTATTAGGAGAGAAGAAAGTATTGTTTTTGAAAACAATTAATTTTTGCCAACAATATGATTCATACTATTTAGTTATAAATTGAAGACAAAATGTTGTATTAATGTGTTTCCTAAATAAATTTATTCAGATATTCATTATCATAAATTGTTTGTCTATGTAAATGTTAATTTGTTTGTTTTAGAATTAGCTTTCAGCCTTTACAAGACACATTATCAGTGCCTATTCTAAAAGAAATAGAGTTGAATTAATAAAAAATAGACTGCCAATTAGTGTGGCAAATAGTTTCCTCGCATACTATCATGTACTTTATTGTTATATTAACATTAACGTTTTATTACTTTATTGTTATATTGTTTATTGTGTAAGAACAATTAACAGTTTTTAGCGACCTTTAACACTTCATTGGGGTGTCGCTGTAGGTTTTACTGAAAAATTGTATTTGAAAAAAATGTTGGTCTCATTGAATAGATAAGTTTTGATTTTTTTCCCGACCGAAAATCCCAATTTTAAATTTGAAGTTCACGATTACGCGAGCGTTGCGCGTAAACGATTGAACGGATAACGTTGTCCAACGAACTCGACCTGAGTATTGGTAAAATGAACATGTCTACCAAATTTTATCAAAATCGGTCGACATTTACTCAAGTTATCGTCGCACGTTTCATGATTCACGGACACACAGACCGACAGATAGACAGACAGACACGGAACCAAAAATTTTCCCTGATGTCTGAAACGAATTTCTGTCTTGGAATTTTTAAAATCGGAGTTATAAAACCTTTTTTGTTCTCAAAAGTGAACACAATGCTTCTGTAACCTTCAGTAAGCTCGGAAGCAATAATTAGGCTATCTATACATGTTCGATTTCGATGAAATTTGTAAAAATAAGAAAACATATCACCGAGGTGAATTCAAGAAGTGAATTTCAGCTTAAAATTTGGAGGCACTATCCGCCAAAAACTTAAATATAAAACTTGGTACTGACGATTTTGATTTACAAAATGTTAAAAACTACTTCCATTTAATTGTGAAACTAATGATATACGAGGTTTTTCCGGGATGAATCATGTTTCTGGGATGTTGATGAAGATAAATTTAATATTTTTGAAAATTAAAAATTAAAAGTGACAACCAAATGTGTTTTAATAATGATTAAATTAAATGAAACATGGTATTTAAATACAGTATTAATATCTATATAAAAAGTTTTATTCGATTCGTTGGACCGATTTTTTTATGATAAAAGAGAGCCAAGGAGTTTAAAAATTGTATGTCCTTAAATTAGTTTTTAATTCACCAAGAACAAAGTGTAGATAAGGGGATTATACAATTATAAATATCATTTGTCATTTAATTATGAACATTTTCCTCCATTACATTTGTAACTATGACAAAAAAATAAGTCTGCATTCCAATTTTGGAATTGTGTTCAAAAGCTTCGTTATTTCGTCCTTATTATACTTTAGTTTGGTGCATTATTGTGGTCCTAGTTTCGTATTATCTTAGATTGGAATCGGAGAACCTATTCGTTCCATTTCCCATACCAATCTTTTTGACCAGAAGAAGCCATCTATTTCCAGTATACCTTATATTCTCAGAGTTTGAAATAACAGTAGAAAGCTTCCTAGACTGTATGGAGGGATTAGTTCGATGTTCCATCCAGACTCCCGTGCCGATGGGAGTTCGACCAATTTTCCCCCAAGTCTGAAAACCATCATCGTCCTCTTTATACATTTTTACCTCTTATTTTTATTTTTTTTCTTCTCTCTCTCTCTCTCTCTCTCTCTCTCTCTCTCTCTCTCTCTTCATCTTTCCTTTATATTCAAGCTTTATCTTTTTTTTGACTTGCCGCGGTTTCGCCTAGGGATTAATTTTACGCTCGAGTCGCGTTCCGTCTTTTTCATCATTTTTCAAAAAAATAAAAAATAAAAACTCACCCCAAGGAGACCCCTCGAGTAATTTCTGCAAGCAACCAAGCCATATATTATCTTTACTCTGTCGATTTTTCTTCTAAGTTTGCTTTATCATTATTTTTATCAATATGGATTTATTTTTTCAAATTCCGAAGTGATATTTCCTTATCAAAATCTTTATGTTTTGTTACTTTTTATAAGCTGTTTGTTTTCTTTTTTTTACCGAATTTTATTGGTATTAATAATTTATTATAATTAATATTGTGTTTTGCTGTTAATTAGTATAAGTATATGAATTTCATTGTTATTAAATCTATTTAATTGAATTAATAGCAGAGCTTCGCATGCGAAAACTTTAAAATCACTTCAAAAATCACATCAATTTTTCAAGGTCTAACGAACCGATTACTCTCAGAATTAATGGATAGTTAATTAGGGACTGTCCCAGAGATGATCCCTTGTGCAATTTTTCTCGAGAAAGCGCCAGACTAATTGGCGGTCTATTTTGTTTTCTTATAGTATATTGTTTATCCTCATAAGGCCTTATAAGTTTTTTTCATCCTCTCGTATAACATACTAAATTGCAATAATAACTAATAACCATTTTTTTCCCAATGTGATGTCCCCTTAATTTAACTATATATTTGCAAAGATAGTCTTTAGTGGTATTCTTGAAATAAAAAAGCTAAAACAATTTGCTTTGCTATTTTATTATTTTCTTATGGTAATATTTCGCCTACAATTTTATACATTTTCAAACCTTCACCTGTAATTAAAATTACTATACAGTAACAAGTCACAAGTAAATATTAAATTAATTAATTAATTTAATTTTAACTATGAGTCATGATCATCCAGTGATTCATGAGTCTCATGAATCAGACATCATTTATTTCATGAATACCCCTAAGAACTACCTTTGTATATAACTAATAAATTTTGTAATAATAATACATTTTAAAATAGTTAGTCCATCATCTTTGGAATAAGGAATTGTTTTGGATTAAACCATTTAATAAAAAATAATAATACTTTTAGGAAGGAGGTAGATAAGGTTTCTCTCTATTAACCCAAACAGCAATAATTACAAACAAAACATAATTACAAGTCCTAATTTATCATTTAAACAGGATTTTTTTTCTAATAAAAATTCTGTATTTTATTAATAATTGTAAAAAATATTTCATTAGTTCAACTTTTAATGGTTGATTAGGATAGAAAAATCCTTAATACAAATAGTAACAGCAGGTACAGACTTCCAAAGAAATAACAAATTATCCACATAACTTTCCAAAGAATTAATAAACTAAGAAATATTAATTTTATATTAATAGTAAAAAATAAAATAATCTAATAGAGAATATTATTTTATGGTTTGGGTTTTTAATTTTTATATATTCTGGGTTGTAAGAAAATGAGTAAAAAATAGAAATCTGTTTTGAGCATACATGAACTATTAAATAAATCATGAATTAATTTATGTATATTTTAGATAAACAATTAAACATGTATTAGAAAAATGAACATACCAAACATTTCCAAATGTTGACAGTACATTATTTATTATTTGTAATAAGGATGTGTTCATGACATCTAACACCCAATGCACACAGAAGAGGGGACAGGCGGAGGCACGGCAAGGGCAAGGAGCANGGGCTCTACTTTTTATTTGTATTAAGTGATTATTTTAATTTAATTTAAGGTTTCTTTATATTTAAATGATTCGACAAAGTTATAATTATTTTATTAAGATGTTAATATTATTTAATTATTTTCATTAAGCAGCGTAATTTCTGTAAAATAAAACTATTTTCTTCCATTAATAACTAAAGAGGGTCCTATGTGCTCGTGGTGATACAGTCAACAGTCCCGTCTGCTTGGCTGTATTTATGAATCAAGGGTATTACGAGGTAGTATACGAGGTCACGGCTTCTATCTCTCTCTCTGTCACTTTGATTTAAATATAGCTCATTATTGATTACACCGCATTTGCTTCGGCGATACATTGGTGTGTAAGGTGGCTGAACTCCTTATGGAGTTATTAAATATGGGCCCCAATAAGGGATTAATTGTTTGGTTTAATAAGTGGTAAGTGGTTAGTCCTCCCTATTCAACTCTATTAATTGATTTTCTTATGTTATTTGCTTATGTATATCATATATTGTTGCGGAAACGTTTATTTACGTAGATACTTACATGATCGACTTTAATTAATAGTCCATTGTCATTTGGTTTATTAAAACTTTTGGTGCTTCCCAGCTAACCAAAGGTACATTGTGAACATTATTTTGTTATTTATCCTAATTTAAAATTTCTTAGCCAGGACTTTTAGACACCAGGAAAAATTATTTGCCTTCTTGTCTTTCTGTCGAAGAGTCGCAACACAGGGAAAGTCTCATCAAACAGTTGCGTGCGATACAGCACACGGAAAATGTCACCAAACAGTTGTGTGCGAAACATAACACGGGAAGGGTCACCTAATAGTTGCATGCGAAATAACACACGGAAAGTGTCACCAAACAGTTGTGTGCGAAACAACACACGGGAAGTGTCACCAAACACTTGCAGTGCGAAACAACACACGGAAAGTGTCACCAAACAGTTGTGTGCGAAACATAACACGGGAAGGGTCACCAAACAGTTGCAGTGCGAAACAACACATGGGAAGTGTCACCAAACAGTTGCGTGCGAAACAACACACGGAAAGTGTCACCAAAAAGTTGTGTGCGAAACATAACACGGGAAGGGTCACTAAACAGTTGTGTGCGAAACAAAACACGGAAAGTGTCACCAAACAGTTGCATGCGAAGCAACACACGGTAAGTGTCACCAAACAGTTGTGGTGCGAAACAACACACGGGAAGTGTCACCAAACAGTTGCGTGCGAAACAACACACGGGAAGTGTCACCAAACAGTTGCGTGCGAAACTAGTTTGAAACTCGAGTTGCAAATTACTCGTGTGTGGAGAAGCTTTGAATTATGATGAGTTAAATATGAGAAAAAATAACTAAACTTAAGGCCCATATATCTTATGAACCAATATAGGTAGAGATGTGAAATTTTAATTTCTGGCCCATTTTGCAATGAACTCTAATTTCAAATTAATTCTATATATTTAAGTATTTTTAATAAGATAGTAGAGGTGGTCCAAAGTCGAAAATACGTTGAGTTTGTTCCCATAAATCATAGTACGGCTGTGTTGGACTTGGCCGGGGCACTGCCCCCAGATGTTTTCCATTAAATCCCAATAGATTACTATAGGGATAAAGCAATTTCAATACGCATTTTAAATTATGCGTTGTAGGTACTTGGCGAAGTTTCATTAATCAATATGTAAATTAGTTGGAAATCAATTCAAGAATGAATGAAGTCTTTTTTTTAGTTAGTATAATTATTGAGATAATAAATCTTCTTTTTTCTTTTAGTTACATCTTTCTCCCATTTTGGTGATTATCCGAGATATATAAATAAGGAAACGAAAAGTGTGGTAGGAGGGGAAAAAATAAGTCAAGTCAGTGTTTAAATTACTTCTTTTTTTTCTGTTTCTTTCTCCTCCCCTTACATCTATTTCTTGATGGCAGTTGGCGTGTCAGACGTCTTGTGTTGTTTCAAACCGAGGTTACTATTGTGGTTATAGAAGAAAGAAAAGACGGGGGAAGAAGAGAAAAGAAAAAAAATAGAGAATCGTTAAAAAAAAGCTGCGAAAGAAAGGTTCACTTAGGGTAAAAAGAGGATATCGTGTCGAACGGCTGTAAGGGTGAAAACACGATGACTTTGCTCCCTCCAAACTCGGTGGCATTTTCATAGTGTACAAACAAACAAAAATACACTTGGTTTACTCCGGGAGTCGGGTTGAAATGTGGCAAGCCATGCTTCTGACTAAACCCCCCACCCACCAAGGGGAAAAACATTAGCAATTCAGAATTTCAAGCTCTTTTGCTTTCTCGCTGTGAACCCTATACTCAATGTTACTCCCTGGTAACTGCACTGAAAACGCATTGAAGTCATGATAAAGAGTAAAGAATATGGTCTTGTTTACTTTAATTATATATTTCACCAAGTTGTTTCTCATTATGTACAAATTATAATTCCATTTTTTAAAAAATATATATATATTTTTCTAATTACTATGACAATTTCCAGCGTAACCTTCTGAGTTCACCAAAACACCCTTCAATTATTTTTTGTTTTTAATTGAATAAATTACTTTTTTTTCAAGGGTACGCAATACTTTTATGGTTATATTAAAAAAAGATAAATTATGCGGGTAATTTCAATTGTAAAAAGATTTTTATTTATATTAAAATTTGACAATATTAACATTTTTAAAGGGCAAAATACGTTTAGCATATTGGAACATTACCTCACATAACTTGTTCTCCGATTTCATCGGAATAATATTTACAAATTTTTAATAAATATAAGCTCTTATCTTTTCACTTTCAAACATTTTTATCTAAAAACATAATTATCTATATATTTTTAGGAAGGTCCTGTTCCATGGAAAATTTAAATTTCTATTAATACAAATATAATAAATTCATTCCGACAATAGGTTTTTGCTTTTTTTTAAAAAACTATCTTCAGTCTTATTTTATTTACTATTTTAAACAGTAAAGAAAAAAGTTGAATACATAGAACTTTCTAAATCATTTTAATCTTTACTTCATTAAGTTCCTTTTTTGTTAAATTTAATTTTTACTGTATGTAATTAAATTAACATAACTGATAATTAAAACTACTTCTATGAAACATCTTTCTCTATGTAGGAGCTCTATGTAATACGTTGATTACAAGAATGTAATCAACGTATATGTTAGATGAAAAAAAGGTTGTTAATTTGTGACTATATATTTGAAAAAAAATATATTTTAAAGCTTGTAACACCTGCTTAAATAGAGCTACAGGAACAAGTGTATCAGTAATTTTAAAGGGGGTTGTATACCCTATAAAATTGTGCAAAGTTTTTTGTTCTGGCATAAATACAAAATAATATAATGTAGTATTTCATTTAAAAAATCGTGGTTTTTGAAAATGATGAAAGTGGCTGTAGCTGCCGAACAAGAGAAAAAAGAAAGAATGGGTTAATCTGGACTACAAACAAATGTGTTGTAATATGACGAAAGAAAAAAGAAATTATTCGTGATAAATTAATGGTGGGTTTGTTGTAAAATACTAACTAGACCGGTTTTTATTAACTATTAAGCTAAATTTGAGTATGGCTTTAAAGTCGGTGTTAATCACAAATGTGCCTGAAGCGAAACCTAAAGGCATGGATAAGCAGAGAAGGTTCGTGTGTTTGCACTCTGGTGAAATTAACAACATACGGCAATGTTAATATATTAAATAACAGCTAGTAGCTAATTGAAAGAGTGCATTTCAAATGATACAGTTGTAATAGGTATTAGTTCTACCCCCTTTGTTGTAACAGTGCACACTCTGTGGAAATCTCATTCATTGTTCATTCAGCTCGTATATGTTGGGTCGGGTGAGATTAAAGAACCATTAACTATAGCGACCTGAAGCCAAGGCGATATTTCGTAGCTAGCCCTCTCCCTTCATTGTAAAGCTATTTAGTCATTCCTCACCCTTGTTGCAGTATTCGGCCCTTGGTTAGCTCTTTCCTCCTAGTATAAACCCATTAGGCGGCCGAACAACCCCTCCGAAAATTGGTTGATTAAATTGAATTATTCGTTCGTCGGAAAAGGTCTGGGAGGGTTTTCGGCTACGGGGGTCGAAGGTCCTAGAAGGGTAGGAATCGGCGTAGGGCATCGTGTATTACATGTAATGTACACACAACGTATTTTCAAGGGGTGAACAGTGAACACCTAAAAAGGGGTAACATATCAGTTGAAAACATGCGAACATTACCGGAACCGTGTCCCTCGTAAACTAGTAACAACAGGATTATTATAAAAGATTTTATAAAGGGAAAAACCCCTTTTTGCCTGCTACTAACTGATAAGGGCCTCATATAATACACATAACTCAAACATATATTTATAAGCACGTACTGAAAGTTATTCCTTCGTATACGTACCTATATACACATACTAAATTTATTAATAGTATTCAGTTAACCGAGGCAACTAAAATGTGGGATTTGATAAACTACAAAGGATTTGAAGAATGTAAGCTCATCAAATACCAAAAGGCATATATAGGGCCTCGTGTGTACAAAGCATTCCACACCTGAATCCCTCCGTTTGATTTTCCAAACCAGCGTCAGGTTCCTTTTGCTTCCTTGTTTCGTCCACTCACGTATAAAATTAAATTTAATCGTATGCCTGTAAGTAATACTCGTGTGCCCTGTTTAAAATATACTGTCTACTATATTAGGCTCAATTTAATTACATTCTGGTCCTTATTGAACAATTCTTGGTACTCGGTGGTCAATCTTTGAATGCTTTTTCTTTTTATTTACATTTCTACTTATATACTTTATTTTCTCTTTAATTTTTAATCCCCTTGATATTTTTTTTCTTCTAATGTAATTCTGAAGTTATTTTTTCTTTCCCAACTCATTAAAAAAAGAGTTTTTTTCTTTTAAAAAAACTGCGAAAACTTAAAATTTACCTTCCAACTTTTTTTTAAAAAAATTATTTAATTTCCTCACTTAATGTTAACACTTTTTTTTTAAAAAAAGAAAATGATTCAAGTGAGTTTACCTGAAGTTTTAAAATTAACTTAATTTTTCTCAAATTAGCATAAAGTAGGTAGAGAAAAAATAATTATTAAATTAATTCACATTTTTATTCCTACCTTAATATTAAAAGAAATTCTTGAGAAGATTATCTTTGTCCTGGTAAATAGTTAGTAGGTATTATTTTGTTTGTAGGTAGTTGTGATAGTTGGTATACTGTTCTAGAAAAAAAATAGTGGTATATTTTTATTTTTATTAATTAGGTATTATGTTTTGTTGATACAGTGAAACCCGTCTATAATGGACTAGACACCCCTGTTTACTGACAATTTCTTTCTTTCGATTGGCTTTATTTTTTACTGGGCTATTTAATAAATTCTTATTTATATTTTTTATCATTTTATAAAATCATCAGTATACTTGGTATTACTCATAAGTTACACTTAGTCCTATATTAACTTCAACTCTGTGCCTATTGCGTTCTCTTAAGGACGATCTTGAAATTAAAATGTATAGTTCCAAACAACCTGACTAGATTCCCAGGATCATATTGCTTCCGAGCTTACCGAAGGTAACGGATGCATTGTGTTCACTTTTGAGAACGAAATACTTTTATGCCTCCGATTTGAAAAATTCCAAGACAGAAATCCGTTTCAGACATCAGGGAACATTTTTAGTTCCGTGTCTGTCTGTCTGTCTGTCGGTCTGTGGCTTATTTTTTTCGATCTAATTAATGAAATTTTTTTTTCGTCCGATTTTAATGAAATTTGTTTGGTACGTCATAATTACCTTATTGTTGTCATAATT
>KZ651051.1:539321-557465 GCA_001010745.2 Gerris buenoi | reverse complement strand
TTTTTTTTGGGGGGGGGGGGGGGGTTCGTAGATCTCTTATGCCAAGGGTGATGTCCTTCCGTCGCTCTTTGATTCATATTTCCCGAACCGTTTAAGATAAAAATTTAAAACCTTGGTGTAACACACACATAGGAAAAATATTTCCTGTGTGCGTGTCAAAACGATCTTTAATACTGGAAAGTTTCATTTTTTTTTTTTTATTTCTTTTGATTCAAAAGTTATTGGAACCGTAGTGACAGACAGACAGACATACACAGAAACGAAAATATAAGGGTTTATTTATTCCAACGAAACCCTAAAAAGGCTGAAGGGGTGGCCCCCCAACTCACAGAGATATTTCTGACTTTCGGAGCTCTGCGTATATTTCAGCCTCGTCCAGACTGCCGAACCGAACATAGCAAACGAGCCGAGCATTGGCTTCATTTTGACGTTCTGAAAACATTGAACGAGATCGTGAACGCGTAAATAGATGTGAAGAAATTCGGGTTTTTGCGAATATCTTGCTTGACCACTAATCAAGGCACTCATCAAGGCGGTTATCGAAATTATAGATAACAAAATTTCCTACAGAAAAAGTCTGATTCATTTTTACGTACAATGGACAATGTGCCGATTAAAGGGCAAAGACAAAAAAGATTGTCTATGAATATTTAGTATACGTCGCCGCATAACGTTTCACATATTTTACGAAAATCTTACTTCCTCTGGTTCGGAGACCAATTGAGGATCAAATCAAAATTGAAGATTTAAAATTTCACTCACGAAACTACGTTATTTTTATGAGCAAGTGTGTTATTGTTATGACGTAGTTTGAAAATATTTGTGCTACCAGTGCTTTAATATTAACAGAGGTAATTGTTACAGTGACAATCGTGACAATCGCAATAGCGAAACATTGTTTTACGGGTAACGAACATCTCGGCAGAGTTCCCACCTTGAACATGGAATGTGGTATGACAAATTTTTAAAGAAAGAAGTATTAAAAGAGCAAAGAGTATTGAATTCTATTAACGCGACCACGCTCATGTTGCCTATTTTAAATATGTCTTTAGAACGTCAAAATGCAGCAAACAAAAAATTCAAGCTCAGGAACAGAAGCCATATTCATATTTAGGACTAAAATAACTGGATACATTTGATAAATAAAATTTAATTTCGATCCTTTAGCTTTATACTTATTGGATAACCAAGCATACTAATAATATGCCTTAAAATGGTATTGTTTCTTAATTTTTCCATCACATTTAAAAAAATAGCTCTTTCTTTCAAGCGCCATAGGCGCTCGGTCCCCGGTTCTTACTAAAAATATAAAAAAATATGCGGTCTGCTGGGCCATAGAAGAAATTTTGTTCGTTATCAATTTGATCTAATTAACTGGGAATCCAAAATGGTGGATAATTCCTATCGTGGGGAGAAAAAATTATATTTTGAGCGGGGTATCAAATGAAAAATATATTGAAGAGCATACCACTTGTGGAAAGGAAAGTTTTTAATTTTTAATGCCATTCTTTCAAAAAAACATCAAAATGTTGCGTGTCCCTTTCCCCTTACACCCAATTTATTTGATGTCACTAGTACTTACTGTCTTAGTATAAATATACGCTCGTAAGCTTAAAGGTTGCACACTTTAACCTAACGTCTACAAGTTTATAGAGAAGGGAAATATGAGCAATCAGACCTACCTACTTTTTATCATTAAAGCTACTTATTTATATTTAATATTCTCTTTAAACAAGAATTTAGTCTTTAATAATTTATTAAATGTCTATTGATTTCCAAGTCATACGCTCCTGAAAACATATTTGATTAATGCACAGCGATCTAAAAAGGACGAATAGCGTTAAATTAACAATATTATCACATTTTCATCAACACCTCCTTGTTGAGTTGTCAAGATTCATTTAGTACTCCGTTTCTTTAGCCAACGCAAACTCTTGTTTTATAAGTGGATTTTGATCCAGTTGAAGAATTCTCGAGAGCCGCCCACTTTCTTTACCCTTTCCACTGTTCGAATTTATGAAAGATAAACGTTGATAAGTCGGTAAGTAAAGTTATGTTGAAGTTTACGGTGTCGATATTGCTTAGTTTAATAAAGAGAGAGAAGAGATGCTTTGTCTTGCATCTCAATTCGTCGGGATTTAATTTTGACTTGGGAGTCACTTCCTAGCTCGGTTTAACTTTGTGCGTCTCGAGTAAAGCTCACGAGCCTTTATATTGAAATAAAGTTCCTTTGACGGCTCGTGTACCGTGAATGGATACGTTGACTATTGGATATTGGATACTTTGACGGTTCGATTCAACCACATTCTTGTATGTGGAAATACGTAGTGGTCTCAACCTAACTTATTCCTTTTTTTATTCAAAATATATAAAGAGGCTTTTTTATTTATCCATTTTATATTTAGTTTGATGTTATTTATTGAACTAATGAACCATTGAAAGGATTTTTTTTTTTTTTACTTAAAATTTTTATTTAAACTTTAAAATGTATTTCCTACTTATCCTAAAATTAGATTCGGTTACCAAATTCCTTTAACAAAAGTCCGTTTAAAAAGAAAACAAGTAAGGCGCGCTTCACGTAAGTACGTGAGGCGATAATCGCCGGTTTCTGTACAACCTAGTTAAAATTATCAGGTGTAATAGTTGCATATTCTTTTTCTACACTTCAAGACCTTTAAATTGATGTATAACATGCCATGGTAACAAAAAACTTTTTTTTAGTCACCCGCCATATTGGCCGGGCCGCCATCTTGAAAATATTAAGTGTAGAAACTCCAAAATGCGTCCAGTTGCATCAAACGCCAAGATGCACCTGTGTGCCAAATTTTATGTTTCTAGCTATAGTAGTTTATGAATTGAAACGGACACACGACACCAACGGACAGACGGACAGACAGAGCCGTTATATAAGGTTTCTTTTTGTACTTTGTACAGGAACCTAAAAAACCGAAGAATTGGCCCTTGAAATAAACGTAAAATCAGTTTCCAATTTACTAAATGATACCTCATTTGTTGATAATATAATGCTTTTGCTACCGAGCTCACCGATGTTAGCGGAAGATATAAGATGGTTCTGAACAACGAAATTTATATGTCTCCGATTTCAAAACTTTTAAACGGAAATCAGTTTCAGACATTAGGGAACATTTTTGGTGCCGTGTCTGTTTGTTGCTCAATTATTGTGAGCCAGCATATCTTAAAAACTACCTACTCGTCCGATTTTATAAAAAATTTTAATGGTAGGACTTATTGTTGTCCTGACCATCCTGTTCATTGTTGGTCTCCTATAAATTTCAACCTTCTGCACCATTTCTTTCGCTTCTATACTATCATACATTTATTTACACCTTTATCACTATAGGTGTACATAGCATCAAAAGCACTTATTTGATTTTTATGAAATTTTGATAGTTCGTCGAAAATTGCCCTCAGCTAGCCCTAGATTAATTTCTACCGTCTGCGCTCTTTAAATTTTAACTTTGTCGAGTCGTACTTCTCTAAGCGGCCTTACTAGAGCCGCTTCTGCCATGCCGCTCTACAATCACATCAATGGAATGGGAAGATTTACCTTCAAAGATTCCTAGTCGCGCGGTTGCTGCCTTACGTTTCAGTCACATTGACTCTTCACATTTAAGCACCAATTATTTAATGTTACGATGAAGTCTTGGGCATATTATTAGGCTTAGTTCTGTAATTGGCTTTATAGCTTAGTGATCATATTCAAGTATGTAAAGTTTTTTCCTTGACAATCTACAGAATCAACCATTCTTACTCTGTTTTCAACTTCTATCTTCTCGGTTGAATACAAAACTACTTGAGACACTCGTAATAACGACGATTCTAACCAACGAAACGAATTGTAGGATTTATCCGTGCGTAAAGAAAAAGGAGGGGAGAGCAAAAAGAACTCTGAAGGATCTAAATCTCTGAAGGGTCGTTCTCAGTTTGAAAGTTGACTCTGGTTTTGTGTGGACTTTCGGACACATGGGACCCTTGAGACACTTCTCCATTTCTTTTACCTATTTTGTGCTCATCCCCTATACATACTGCACACGTCCGAGACCATTATAATGGTCAGGGTTTTTAGATCAATAGTTCCCCGGTATTCTTCTGACACTTTTTCCACCGCCTACCACTAAACACTATTTTTCCTCTCAATGAACATCACCCTCACCATTATAGTCCTCTATACTATTTTGAGTTTGTAATGTGTTTTAAACTAACCTAATCATTGCTAAGAATTCAGTAATTGTCAATGTTCCTCTGCTTCTTCAGCAATTTTAGCACATTCAATTACATCTTACCTTTAATAATTAAGTCTCATTATTTATTATTTCCTCTGTATTTTAAAAAAGAGAATTTAGATACTTGACTTACCTTTTTCTTTCTTTACTCTTAATTTCTCCTCAAAGTTAGAATTTTCTTAGTCCTAATGAAAGACCAATTTGTTTGCCACTTACTCTTGTCGTTTTGTTTCTTCTCTTTCGCCATTTTAGCTTGCCCAATTTCTTCTCTTTGATCTATTCTTGACAACCTTGTGTTAAAATTATTTATTCTTACTAAAAGGGGACTCGTATAGCAGGTTGATAAACGCACTACCTCTTGCTTAAAACCACTATTTTAACATCGGTATATTTGACACAAATTTCACAAAAGAGATGAGGCTTTTTCATACAAAGGATCACCTCGAGTAGTTGTTTAAAGTCAATTTCTTCGTCCTGAGCTTAATATTAAATTTGTTGGAAAGTAAAAGAAACTCAAAAATAACTACTCCCAAAAGAGTCAAACTATCAAAAGAAGTTTTTTTCTGCATTGTAGCCACGTCTTCTCTTTCTTTTAGTCAAAAATCTCACTTCCCTACTTCTTTCATGAGTAAAACTGCTCTTTTATTTCGATTGCTTAACACTTGGTCACTTTCTGAATGAGGCAGAAAACATACATGGCCGCAATGTAGGTATCAATACTTTGATTGGTTGACTTTTTTGGGAAGGGGATCAGGAACCTCTTTTTCTTTTCTTCTGAATTTTCTCCTTAACATTTACCTCCATCTTCATCTATGTTTCAAATAGATTTTTGTCCCTGTCTGTCTGTCAGAAATACTCCCAAAATACTCCTCATATTAGTACACATCAAAATCGGACTTGCGGTGACATACATACAGACAGGAAATGAAGTTAAGTTGGTTTTTATAAAATGTATATGCAAAATAAATTTTTCAATTTAATGTGCAGAAAAACTTTAATATTGTAATATACAGAAGGACCGTTTAGGGTTTAGGTCAAGCTAAAAATATTTTATCTTTATGTATCATTGATTAATAATTGTATTGTTTTTAATAAACATTTTACGTCCACTATACTCAATAGATGTTAACCATTATTATTTATCAGTAAACTGTTGATGACTAAATATTACAGGGTTGAACTATCCTTTATTAGAAATTAGCAATTTTTTTTTTTTTTAATATAAGCCTATTAATTCTTACTATATTTACCGTTCTATAAGGCCTCTGCAAGTGTTATAATCAATTGTTTTATTTCATTTCAAATTTCCATTCTTATAATAATACTCTTCAAAGTAATAAACGTGAGAAGCGACAGTGCGCATATTGACCGATTTTATTAGACAGTATAAAACACGTTTCAAGTCTAAATCTGACCTATAGACATATTTCATGGCTTAATCGCATTTTGACTCAAGTCGAAACAAACAAAGCAATCTCGAAATAATCTAGAATTCCTTTAAGATAGTGTACACGCAAGTCAAAGCAAAAAGAAAAGAAAATGTATAAATAAGTTACCTTACAGCTTGCTTTAACTTTTAGCATTCATACTGTTACATTCTTTTCTTTATTATTTTTATTATTATTTTTTATTTGTAAACCATAATCTTATTAATTCATCGGAAATTCATTACTGATGCAGTTGTAGTTTTATATGTAAGTTGGTAATATTCAAATTGCATTAAGTCTTTATTTTTATTTCAACCGCGTGCCATTTAGTATTGCAATTAATATATTAAGTAATAAAAATAACAATATCAAATAAATTTAAAAAAAGTGATTTATACATTATAGCATTATAAGTAATGCAATGTTACCCTTTTAAACAACTGGTGTTTCTTTATTATCCTCTTGTTTTACACACTTCCGGGAAAATTATCTTTACATCAAATTACATTTTTAAATTTATTCGTATAATATGTAAATTAGATTAAAATACTTATTTTACAAAACATTCATTATAATTAATTTCTCCAAGCTCAAAACACCTGTGCTTCACCTAAATTTATTTATTTAAATAAATTTATTATTTATTTGCGTAAAAACTGTAGAAATAGTGTCAGATTCGTTTTTTAAGGTTCTTTTCAACATATATATGCTGACAATAGTAATGATAATAGCAATTATGAGTTTATTAATTTTCTTTTTTGGTGAAAAATGGTCATATTTGAATTATGAATTGATATTCTTTGTTAATTTTTAGTCTAGTAATTTTTTAGTTCTTATTTCACTGGCAGGTGGTTGAACATTTAAAATAATGCTACCCAAAAATTAAAAAAATTCTCCTTTAAATGTAAATTATTGTACGATCGAATTTCAACTACTAGTGGTTATGAACTTAGATTCAAACTCCCTGGTTGTACAGTTAGATTCACGCTCTCCTGGTTTTGCAGTTAGATTCAAACTCTCCTGGTTATGCAGTTAGATTCAAACTCACATGGTCATGCAGTTAGATTCAAACTCTCCTGGTTATACAGTTAGATTCAAACTCTTCTGTTTATACAGTTAGATTCAAATTCCCCTGGTTTTGCAGTTAGATTCAAACTCTCCTGGTTATGTAGTTAGATTCAAACTCTCCTTGTTTTGCAGTTAGATTCAAACTCTCCTGGTTATGCAGTTAGATTCAAACTCTCCTATTTTATACAGTTAGATTGAAAATCTCCTGTTTTGCAGTTAGATTCAAACTCTCCTGGTTATGTAGTTAGATTCAAACTCTCCTTGTTTTGCAGTTAGATTCAAACTCTCCTGGTTATGCAGTTAGATTCAAACTCTCCTATTTATACAGTTAGATTCAAACTCTCCTATTTTATACAGTTAGATTGAAAATCTCCTTTTTATGCAGTTAGATTCTGTCTCAATTACTATATTCTATTTTACCACATTTTGAAGTAAGGAAAGTAATTAGAGCTTCGATAGAAGTTATTTTTAAGGATTTAAACTCTCCATCTTTCTCCCAAATTCGTCATTCCACAACACTTGCAATCAGGATGAAGCCAGGATATTTATAAACAGGTGAAACTAGGATATTTATCGTTAATGGCTGGATTGAACTATGAACTTGACTCTCCATTGCCTTTAAATATTCATTTCTAAATATTTAGCATGAAGCTGATGTTTCTGTAAGTCCTTTTATATTGATAGATATTGAAGAATCCTTTAACCTCATTATTTCCCACACCTGATGCTTTTTTACTTGATTGTGTTGTGACTAGAATCGTTTTATTCAGCTCTGTAATAGACAGTTGAAATTAACCTAGTTAAAATGATAGCCGTTTAATGTGGTCGTTAGTTAATTGATGTGAGTTTACAGTTTAAGACTAGCATGCCGTTAACTGGCAGTATAATTAGAAAGATTGTAGATATACTAGCAATCCAAAGAGAAGATTCGATGACACGAAACACTCCTTTAGAAAAACCACCACAATGTCCACATAATTCCCCTTCTTTCTGTTTTAAGTTCCTCCCAGAGTGGTCATATCTTTTAGTTATCTCTTGGTCTGGTTGTTTTAAAAGTATTTTAGGCCCCCAGGGGTATAATTTCATTTTCTTACCCACACTATTTTTTCCACTTCACTCTAAAGACCAATAAGCATGTCTCATTTTGAGTTCATTCCTTCCTACTCTTAGACTTTTACAATGGAGTTTAATCGTGAAAAAACTCCATAATTTTTTTTATTGTCTCTATTTCATATGATGCCTTGGGATTATCTAATAAAAGTAGATTACCTATTAAAAATAGCATAATAATTATATAATAAAAATTGTATTTTAACATGCTCACTATTACCTAAAACTTATATATTGTTGGATATATTTTCTCATAAAAATATGTTGTTTCACTAGTTTTTCTTTTATATTATAATATAATAAATGAATATTATCCCCATCTATGTCTCTATAACAAGACCAGTCTTCTGATAAATCGAACCTGAATCGTTTTTATACAGCACATTTTTGGTTAAATTATTGCAGTCTGTCCCAAACGAGAGTTAGTGGGTTGACATCTGGGAAAAACTAGCAAATGGGGTGGGGAGCCAATGAAAGCTCAAGATTTGCCCTCTGGATAACCATATAAGAAGGTGAATGTAGTGGCTTTATTACTTTTCCTCACTACCTACAGTAGGAAAAGTATTGTTTTCACCAAAAAAATTTTTTTTTCGAGATTTCAACGAAATTATCCGTTTTAGGTGTTTTTAAGACCTCCTGAGTGGATCAGCATGACGTATGTATGTGTGTATGTATGTATGTGTGTTATCATCGTACGCCTGAAAAATCAGTCCTTACCTGAAGTGGTGTCGCTCGAAAAATCAACTTTTTCCGCCATCTTGAACCCAGTTTGCTGAGTCAGCAAATTTTTTAAAAAATCTTAATAAATCTAAAATGCTCCGCTTGGCACGAATGTACATCTCTGTATGACAAACAAGCCCACCAAATTTCATTTTAATATTAGCCGCCATTTTGAAGTTATTAATTTTTGAATTTTTAAACTTTGGCGGTTAATGATACCGAAAGTATAAATAGGATTTTGAGATATAGCATATCGTTAGAACCGGAAAAAAATTAAGGAACAAATATGAAAAACCCCCATGAAATTCCATTCATTAGTTTAAAAGTTATAAGCGAATGTATTTATTTATTAGTGCGATAATTTTGATGACGTCAAAGTTTGTTTACATCTGTCAAAATATCGCCAAACTTCAAATAATTAAATTAAATATACAGTCTATAAGATTAGAGTTGGCACAATCAAAAGGCGGGAAAATTTTGAGGGAAACGATTCTATTGGTCCCCCATGTTGAATGCAACTTCAGAAAAAAATGCTCTACTCTACCCCTGTTCCACAAAAAAAATATAACATGGCAACACTGATTTTCCCTTTTTATAACCCCAAAACTACCTCCACGTTTGTTGTTTCCCGCCTTCGATTGTGCCAACTCTAATCTTATAGACTGTAGGTATTAAAAATAAGTTGTTTTAAGAATGATAAGAAATCAGTTAGTTCAGAACAGTCACCCATCTAAGTACTGACCACGTCCAATGCTGATGCTTCCTCCTAAGGGAAGCAGCAGGAGAGGCCACTTTATTGGCCTCTGAAGTGAGGAAAAGTCCTGAGGGACCCCGTACCCGATTTTTTCCCCCTCGGAGGTTGCCCGATCTGTGTGTCATTCGATTTCCCGCGCTGTCAACGCACTAACTCTCGTTTGGGACAGACTATAGACCACCATCACCTATTTTTTAACTTAAGCGTTTTAAACTACTTACTGAACGCTATTTCAGTTAGAGATGGTAAAAGGTTACTAGGTTATCTTTTAACGTTGTTGTATTTATAAATGTTTGTACAAGTGGGCATTGGATCCGCCATTGGCACTTATCTAGGATATACCTAATAAAATAAAAATTACATCGACTGTAAATTAGTATATTGTATGAAAATTGTCAGATGGTTAAGGCGAGAGTGGTCATATGTCTAAAGATAATTATAAATATATGTTACTAATTTATCTATATATGGTATCAGTGTTGATTTGGTAGTTTATCTTGTAGATTGTAGATATAGGTTGAAAAAACTGGATATCAATCACAAATTTTCACAAAAAGGAAAAGTTAATTGTGGATTTATATCAAATGAATTATTCCGAACAGAAAAAAATGGCCTCTACGCAACCATCCACACAATTATCTTGCTTTATCCATTCCACAAAATTTTGTGAAAAAACCCACTATTGCCAATAGAATCCTTGTTTCTTAACAAAGCTGTAAAGGCCAACCTCCTAAAGAAAGATCTTGGAGATCTTTCTTAGATCTTCTTCTTTAGATGTTGGCAGGGCATTAGTACCTGAAATAATCTGAAGACCCTGTGTGGTAAACCTGGCTGCAATCTCCAGATTTTGGTGTTAATTGCTTGTATATTCGGTGCGCGGTCAGGTCTTAAGTCTGAATAAAGCGACTGCATTCTTGTCTATTCTGGGCTTCTTTCCGATGCACCTCACTCTAATCCTCTGTTTCTAGTGTGGTCTGTCCAATTTAACGTGGATACTTAGCTTTGTGCCTTCTTCCTTCTGGGTTTTCTCTCAACAACATCTTTCTCGTCTGTCAAGCGCTGTCTTCAGTCTGGTCTATGTTGCTTCCATTAGTAGATCTGGTTTTCTGTATGTTTGCTAACTCTATTATTTCTATCTTAGTGTTTGTTACCTCATTCGCATCACTTTATTGTCTCAAAAATTAAGTTAGTTTAGTAATATGAATTATTAAATAATACCAGCCCATAAAAACCAAGTTTTTATTATAAATCCTTTATGTTTATGCATTTTGATTGTGAGGGTAAATCTTGGTATTAATTAATTTAAATGTTAAATGATTAATTAATTATTAACATTCAATTTATTAATTAATTAATTTGTTAGAATATTTGTGTATTGGTAGAGAGAGATATTATAAGTTTCAGCTCGATTGGATGACTGGAAGAGGGTTAACTCGCTTTCCAAAGATTTTATATACCTACCAATTAATTAATTAATTCATTTCTTTAATTTAATTAATCCATTTAATTATAAGATAATTAATTAAATTTAAAAAAAATATTTAATTAATTAATTAAATTTATTTAATAAGAGGGTTACTAGCCTTCCAATAATTTTAACGACAGGCAGGCACCTAGGCACAAAACTGAAGCTAATTATAAAGGATTTAAAAAAGAATATGAATTATTAAACGTGCACTTGCACAAATTCGTAATTTTGGTTTCGAGTATCACCACCTTAAACTACGATCATTCTTTAAATAAGGATGATTTCCATTTCCTTTTGCTAGAGAGAATTTAATATGATTTAAACAAATGAATGTAGAATAATTTAAAACATAGGCTCATTTCTCCTAATTATTACAAAAGTATTAAATAATGATGATTAGCCATGAAGCACTAACAATTTGAGAAATGTCTGATCAAATTCCTAAAGTAAGATAAAAGAGAAGGGAGAGGAATCATGGAGATCTAAAATTCGAAACCGAACACGTAAAATTTTAATTGGATAGCTGAGATAGAAAACATAGAGATAGAAAACAATGTTAGACAAGGTCTTTTCCAAGGAGAGGTAAGTTTTGAAAATTGATACTGAGAAGAAAATAGGGCCGTGGCTTTAGAATAAACACGCTGAGCTTCTATCCTTAATTAAAACCCGACTAATTTGCAGAGAGAAAATAATGAGAGACAGGATAATATGAAATATCTGACGCAGAAACTATGCATTCCCGTCTTGTTACATAAACCTCTCATAACCTTAATAGAAAATCAACAATCTCCTTCGTGTTTCTCTCTTTCTTTAAGCCTTTACGTAAACTCAAACATTTTTTTTTTTTTGTTTAAATTAAAGAATGTAAAATATTAAGTATTCGAGGCTTAAAATTAGAGCTTTGTATTTTACAGAGATTAAAAATAATAACACGTATTTCCAAGTAATAATTAATAGTTAATTGGGTTAAGCTTTTAAGCCCTCTTTACAAAGAGATTGGTCAAGTAAAATCAACCAACACTTTTAAAACATTACAAATCTTATGTTATACTAATGGTATTAAATTATTATTAGTTTCGGAAACGACTATGGAGGTCAGATTAATGGAATTACATTCATCCATGTTATTCCTTCAATTATTCTTAAAGTTTATTTATCTACCAATTATTCCGATTTCAACCAATTGCGCTTTGTACTAAGGTTAGACCAAGAAGTGATAGCAGCCTCAATTTGACTGAGGAGTGCGGTAGTGTTGTTGTTTTTGTGTCCTATGTAGTCAGTTTTTAGGTTTCTGTACAAAGTACGAAAAGAAACCTTATATAAAGGCTCTGTCTGTATATCTGTCTGTCTGTCTGTTGTCTTGTTTCAATTCATAAACTACTATAGCTAGCAACATGAAATTCGGCACACAGGTGCATCTCGGCATTTGTGATAACTGGACACATTTTGGAGTTTTTACACTTATATTTCCAAGATGGTGGCGGCGGCCAAAAAGACTAAAAAAAATGTTTAGTCTCCATATCTAACGTCAATTTAAAGGTCTTGAAGTGTAGAAAAAGAATACGCAACTATTACACTTAATAATTTAAACTTAATCGTACAGAAACTGGCGATTATCGCCTCACGTACTTATGTAAATAAAGCCTTACTTCTTACTAAAATAAACACGATTAAATAGAAATTAGACGTAGGAGTCTCGGAACTTTTCTTTACCGAACACACAAACCTATAAATGACAGATTTTTACTTTCTCATATAAAGAAAAAGTATTGTGATGGCGTAAAAATTAAAATTTTGGGGTTTTTCATGGATTAACACGTTTCGTGGTCTCTTGAGTACAAAAAAGGTTTTTTTTGTTTTTTTTTTAAATGTCTGTCTGTCGTCTGTGACACAACTTGTGTCTACACAGACGACAGATATAAATAATATATATAAATAATATATATATTTTTTTTAAACTACGTTTTTAGTGCAAACTGCCAACATCCATGAACATAATTTTACACTAACCACTTTTCATGTAACATTTTTGAAGAGTAAAATCAATTTTTTTTTAACAAATATACACGTGGATTAAAATTTGTTATAACTTTTATTACCAAAGAGAAAACAAACGAAATAGATACTTTAATATATGAAAATCAAAAATATTATCTTTGGATTTGTCCACAGCTCATGTCTGAAATAAGCATTATCATTTTGAATCTAAAAAAAGTCAAATTTTTGATGAAATGAAAATTACAGTAAGTGTTTAACCTGTAATATAATCGATTTCTATACATTTTTCGAAAACTTTGAGTTTATAAAACTACATTGTTTTTTGTGTTATGACTTTTTCAGAAAACATTCAGCAGAGTTCAACTTGCTGTTCAGTAAAATTGCTCTTTTAGGATTTTCAACTCTTGAAAGAATTAAAAAACTTGTTTCAGCACTCCAGTATGTCGCTGGCAATGTCAGGAATAATTTACCAACAGTTGAAAGATTTGGGAATGTTCAAGCTAAGTTCTTTGGTGTACAAATATATTACAGTTAAGTTATTGAACTTTTCAAGCTCGACGAACAAGTTTGTTGTATCGTTCCCACTTTTTTTCCCTGTTTTTCTGGAAATAATAATAAACAATAAAAAAATGGTACGAAAATTTTCCGCCCCCCAAAAATTGCCGCCCTGGGCAATTGGTAATCGGGGCCTGGACACAAGCAGTTTAAAGCAGTCAATTTTTACGTCAATTTTTGGCAGTAGATTAATAAACGCACAAACTTTTAAAAAACAAAATCTCTGAAATGAAGAATACACTTCCGCTTGATCAGAATATATTAATATAAAATGTGTGTTTTTTTTTCGTATTTCCAGTTATGAAAATACTGTTTAAAAATGTAGAAATTAATGGATAACAAACTAGTTGCGTATGTCATTTGTTAGAGGAATGACACAAACTGTCTCTCCACGTAAATTAATAAACCTTAAATGCCGAAGCAGCTTTCAGCCTTCAAAAGGTCAGACGTAAGACTGTCAGAGTCTCACGTCGCGTCGATCTCCGACGTAAAATAAACTCCTCTCTCTAAATGTTTTTATTAATTAATGTAACTTTCTTTCTTGTGTTTTTTTTTGCCTTTGTGTTCAGTTGAAGGCTAAAAGCTGCTTTGGTATTAAAATTATTTAATTTACGTGGAGAGAAAGTTTGTGTATAGACGCCTCCATAGACGCTCCCATATCAAGCGTCAGTTGTGTTTATACAGTTGACTGGCACACTAAACCCATACAGAGTACACACCCATTACATATACATATAACATATTGGCAGGCCTAAGCCCTTAGCAAGTTAGTTGCGATTAACTTCCCATTGGAAAATCTCTAAAATATATAATAGAATATACTTTAAACAATATTATTTTGTAGAATAAAATATATTTTGGTAAATATAGATGCTACTAAAACTTAGAAAAGTTTAAATCTTTACTAGAGAACTGTCTTGTGTCGTGAAACAAGAAAAAAAACCTTAATATGATGGCTCCAAATTAGACGTGAAACACACCCCCCCCCCCACACAAACACACATTATATATATATATATCTGTGTGTGTGTATCCATGAAAGTCCTCAGTTATTTTTCAGTTCACAAGAGAGAATAGAAATGTCTAAAATGTAGAAGTGACATACGTTCTGACAAAAATTTCTGACACTGCTATAGTTTATTTTTAGATGAAAGAAATGCGAGTAGAGGAGTAAAATAAATAAAATAAAATAAATAAACCTTTATTCCTATTGTTTAAAATCTAAAGGAAAATTAACGATAGGAAAAATCAAAATAAAATAATCTTATCACCCTTAAAAAAAGCAAAGCTCTAAAAGAAGAGAGAGAGAGAAAAAAAATCGTCAGTCATGGAAAAACATTGAATCATATGTTTTTGGACATTGAATCCTTATATCTTCATTTCAATGTTTTCCTATGAAGTGGAGGAAATCAGTACACATTTTTCTAATCGTTTTAGTAGATAGATCTTATAAGGTATGAGATTATGAAACATTAATTTAGTCGCTTTGTATTACCCTTTAATAGTTTTATTTCAAAAAGAAAAATCCTTTCACTGGTCTAGCGGGTAGTATAATAAAAACACTATTTAGTTTTCATTTTCTTTACTGCGATATTTCAACCCCTCCTTGGGTCATTATGAAACAATAATCTATTTTGATTACCATTTGGTCCACTAGGAGCTCTAATTTAGAAAGTATACAGGTATAGTAGGTATAGTGCTGGTATAATGTAGGTATAGTGCAGGTATAGTGCTAAAGTAATCTCCAGAACTTCTATCGGAGAGGTTTAGTTTTATAATGAATACAAGTGTAAACCAATCTATCTCCTATTATATTCTAACTTCCTGGCACGATATTTAAGAGCTTCAAATTTTGCATGGCGTTTATTAAAACTTTATCCCGCCTATCGACAAAATATTGTACTATAAATAAAAACCTATCGACCTTCCGTTAAATCCTAACTTCCTGTAACATACAGGGTGGCGCAGCGCGGATGACCACATTTTAAATTGTTACCATGTGCTTAATACTAGAGCCAGGAGATTGAAATAAAGCAAAAATGAGCAAGTTTACTGGACATGGTCAAATTTTTTAAGTGTGGAAAATAATACCCGATAAATGACGTCCATGTTTTTCAATTTGTTTTTCAATTTTCACATTATTCCACATTATTCACACGACCGAGAAAAAATTTGACGCACGTGATCCATGAACACGTGTGTGCAGTGGCTCCACCCTGTTGAAACAATTTGTGGACAGCATCCATTTCGTTATCCTTTGAATAAGATATGAAAGAAAGGATTCCCTGACGAGATGTTAGATGCTAGAGAACGCGATGATCAACTTTGCCGATTACCTCTAAGAATGTGTAAATAGACAAGGCGTAAAGTTCGTGGCTAGTGCAGTAAGCTATTCAGAAACATTTTAGCTTACAAATAATTTTCTGTGTTTAAGACCTCAAAAATATGCAAATTTTTAAAGAAGTTTAAAATTTGTTTTGATCTGTGGTGTGCAACTTTTTTTATGTCTGAAAATTTATCGTTACAAATAAAATAAATAATGCAGGGTTTAGGGCAATCAATAATACTTTTTTATAGTATATTTTTAATTATAATTTATCTTAATCCAAAGTATGTTTAACAGCAAATTCGTGTAGAAAGGCCATAAAAAATAATATATTTCGTCTATGCATTTTGTTATTATTAATAAGAGTACTTAAGATTAGCTTAAATTGATAATTTCATATTTCAAGCTTAAAACATATTTAGTTTTAATGTCTCAATTTTTTGTTTAATATTTCCTTATTTCTTTTACAGGTACGCATTTTTAATTAAATGTTGGTGGATTTATTCTGGTTTACTTTCGTGATTTAAAGGTATGTTGATTTCATTTGTTTGGTATATAATATAAGTTTATAATAATTAATCAACACGTATTTTTGGTTTATATGATGTCAATAAAACAAATTTCTTTTGACATTTTCTCTATATGGAATTTAATTATTTTGTTGTTCGAACAAAATTATTTTAGTGTTATTACAAAAGAGGATAAACTAATACCTAATTTTGTATTATTACTTGTTTTTAATAAATAATTTTCTAATTATTGATAGTTGTTGACTAACGTTAGATATTTTTATTAATGGAGTCAGCTACCCCTTTTTCCTTATGGTCGAATGAACTTGGGGTTACTTCTCATTTAAAATGATTATTTCCTCACCTGATTTTGCTACAATGGTCTACATGCTGTTGATTTTTGAGCTTATGTGTGTATATTTTGTTGATTTTCTCGCGTCCATTAGCTATGCAAGAGTAAAATTTTGTAATACTAAACTTGCCAAGTTGAAACCACAGTGGCGAGAACTCAGACTAAAACGTGTTAGCTCAGTCTGTTGACTCGTTCAATGTAGTTAAGGATTCATGTCCAGAGACAACATTACTCCTGATAGAATGGCTATACTATAGATTCAGGTACTGCGTTTGAATTCACTAAATTCCCACGAGACTCTATAGAGCTAGGGTGTAGCTACTAGCGAATAATTTAGCACTGAGATCTATTAGAGAGCATGAATACACTAGATCTTGATTTCAGACAACTATTAAGAGCTAACCATTATTCCCATCTTAGCACTGTCTTATCTCAAAGCTTTGCACGTCTTTGATTTAAAATCAAATGTCTTATGTGCGGTAAGACGAAGAACGGAAATTTATCACTTGAGCATTTATCATTAGCTTGACTGGTCCTAATTATTCTCTTGTTTATTTATTAGTCTTTTAATGTGTTAGTTTCTCTTAAGACATAAATCTACATGTTTGTGATACTTGCATATTATTCTAATATCGTTTGTTTGTGTTTTTGCTTTCCGAGCTTACAAAAGGTAACGGAAGCCACGTGATCGTTCTGAAAAACGAAAATATTTTGTCTCCAATTTGAAAAATTCCAACACAAAAAATCCTTTTCAGAGATCAGGAAACATTTTCGGTTCCTTTCGGTCTGTCGCTCAATTTTTGCGTCCCAGCAATCTTGAAAACTAAACGTCCGATTTAATTGAAATGTGTATGGTAGGTCACAATTAACCCATTGTTGGTTCCATAGCTGTGTATGGGAGGTAAAGGGCACTATCTCCATTTTTTACGAAATTGAGGTTTTAACAGTTTCCTATTAATTTTTCCCCCCTTTTTTAGAGGTACAAGTATATGATGTCCTAAAACTAAATCTCACGGATTTAGCCAGTTGGAATAGTCACTATGAACCAACATGCTGGGGAGGTAAAATAAGTAAAAAAAAAAAAAAAATCATTAAAGTAGCTCTCCCGAAAAATTTAAATTTGGCAGATAGTGCCCTTTGCCTCCCATACACAGATATAAGTTTTAAACTTATGAGCTTATTTTGCGCACAAACAAATATATTTCCTTCTCTAACTTCAAAAGTACTTATCTGATTATTATAAAACTTTTATAGTTTATCGAAAATAAATAGCAAATAACCCTAGATTAAAATAACTTTAATTCATGTATAAAATATAAATAATTTTGACAAATCAAAAAAACGAGGGAAAAAAATAAACAAATTAGACAATAAAAGCATAAAATAAAATTACGTGATAAGTTGGGAGGAAGCCATGTGCTACACCAATTGGCAGTCTATTTTTTTTCTGAGGTTCCGAAGGTAACGGAAGAAAAAATTCTGACATGGTGTAATGAGCCTACTGTTGATTCCATAATTATTTCAAGCCATTTTTCCCATTCCTTTGTGTCTTGCAAGAACACAATTTTATTTTATTAGATTTTTATATTTGTTAAGCTTCAAACTTTTACATA
>KZ651051.1:508268-527526 GCA_001010745.2 Gerris buenoi | reverse complement strand
CGTTTTAGTTTTAGGTGTGGCCTAGCTATATGTTTCCTCCGGATGCCGAGGAAATTCCTATCAAGGGAGTTAAATTTTATCCTCATTTTTTTTATCAATTTGGAAGAAGTCCTGCGTTATTGTGGGAGGACCCAATTTCAAGTAATTTATTTTAATTTAATGTTAAGCAATTTTCATATTTTCTATATTAAGCTAAACAAATAATTAAGTATACAGTATTATATTTATTGAAATGGCCTACTCAATTAACCAATATGATAGTAGTAGATATAAAATAGTAATAATATACAGCCACTGATTGCAAGCATGAACCCCGCGCGAAGCGCGGGGCGAATGCTTGTATTTTTATAAAATGTTTAAGATTAATAAAATATAACCACATAACCTCTAATAGACTAATAAATGGAATCACTGGACGAAGTAATTACGTACTCTTATATAATAAAGTTCATTACGACTTAAATGGGACACGATATTTTTGTCATAATAAACCACATCAAATGTTTAGTAGCATTTTTACCTTATTAATCGATAATCATGACATGCTACGGACTTAAAATTTATCTGCATTCATTTTATTGTGTGTTAAAAATAACACGTTAAACGTTTTCCTTTGAGCTTTGTTCTCAGAATTAACTGTAACTTTAAAAGTGTGGATTATTATAAATGCTACACTATTTTTTACTTAGCTTTTACTAAATTTAAGACCTCATTAAATTAAGAATTACTCGATAATAGCTTAAGAACTAAAGTACGAGTACATAAAAAAAATTAATGTCATGAATTTTATATTTTTATTCTTGCTTAAAGTTATCGGCTTCTTTTGTGTGGAAAATAACTTTATTACATCCATTAAATTATAAATTGCACTTGTTTTCATTTTGTTTTTTAAGAACTTAATTTTCAATTCTTTAGGTCTTATGTTAAACCCCTGCATGAAATCAATAGTTTTTCTAAAATATATGACTGAATATTTAGTATTACTTTTTTAAAAAATAAGAAATTTCTTGGGTTCTACTGCAGGTGTGGGTGCTTTTTTTATCTCTCCTTTCTTCAATAATAATAATAATAATAATAATAATAATAATATTTCTATTCTTGTTATTTATAATGTCGTACTATGTACTAATATTGTGAATATTGAAGTAAATATGAAGTCCAAGTTTTAGTGTACCGGAGAAATAATATACGGCACCGCACTAATTATGGCGCAGAACGCGAGCGTGGTAGGGCTTTACTTTGCCGCTTGAATATTTGTGGATCTAACGCAGAAAGATGTGTGACACGCTTTGCCCATATGGGACAATTTTTTATTTAGATAGCTATTGTTCTTCCAAAAAAATAGAATTTGCTTTGGTGGGGAAGTTTATCGCAACACTTCCTTTATCTTTATTAAATTTCCCCACAAAACTGTGCTTTAATATGTATTGCTGGTTGCAGTTTTTTTTTTTTGTCCTTTCCTGTATAATGTGTGACGAAGCTCAATGAGCGCATTTTCAATAGTTTTGTAGTATCAGTAAACTGATTTAAATATTTAAAATTGAAATATTCATGAGTCATTTTAATATTAACAAAAATTCTATAAAAACAACCCATGTATATTAAATGTTTTTTTTTTTTATTATAAAATTGTATACTGTATTTGTATTTTTTTTTTACTCAAAAATATAAAATTAATAAAGTTTCAGTCAACATAAATTAGAAGGAAAAATATATTATCTCTTAAAAATAGTAATTAACTTTTTTCCAATTTTATCAACGTGCCGTGATTTAAACAGAGGCCATTTAAAATTATTGCAAAGAGAGAGGAAAATAAAGTTTTGATTTAACGACAGATGTTTTGAAAACGTGAAGTAAAATAACCAGCAAAGTTTTAATCTTTATTAGAGTTTATCGGATATTTTCGTGAGTTTTGAATTGTATGGACTCTCGATAATGATACAACTTTCAGCTGTTACATTTATTATGTTTAAATGTTTGTGAAGTGCCGGATGGTTAAGTGGAAGAGGGAGCGGGGAGTAGAAGGAAAGAGAAAGAGAGAGGTTGACAAAGAAGAAAGAAGGAAAAAAAGAGAGAGGGGATACGAAAGTGAAAAAAGTGAAGGGATGGATAAAGGGAGGTAGATGAAAAATTAAAAGAGGGAAGAGAAGCGGAAGAAAAGAAAGCTGTATGAAGAAAAAGAGAGTTAGATGAAAAAGATGAAAAAGAGGAAAGGTCAGAGAAAGGGAGAAGCAGAGTGAAAAAGAGGAAAGGTCAGAGAAAGGGAGAAGCAGAGTGATTAGTAGAGAGTGAAGAAGAGAAAAATAGTAGAGAGTGAAGAAGAGAAAGAGAGTAGAGAGTAAAGAAGAGAAAAAGAGTAGAGAGTAAAGAAGAGAAAGAGAGTAGAGAGTGAAGAATAGAAAGAGAGAAGAGAGTGAAGAAGAGAAAGAGAGTAGAAAGTGAATAAGAGAAAGAGAGTAGAGAGTGAAGAAGAGAAGGAGAGTAGAGAGTGAAGAAGAGAAAAATAGTAGAGAGTGAAGAAGAGAAAGAGAATAGAGAGTAAAGAAGAAAAAGAGAGTAGAGAATAAAGAAGAGAAAGAGAGTTGTAGAGGGAGAGGAAAAGATTAAGAAAGAGGGAAGAAGAAATGCGAAAAAGGGGCGAGAGAAGAAAATAGAAAATTATAATATTGGACTTAATGAAAAGCTGTTTGTTAATGTGTTAAAATAATATCTTAAAAATGGAATAATCTGACTTTTGAGTTAACTTTAGTTATCAAACTGCATTTTGAAACAGGAAATATTTCTCTTTATTTAGTCGTTTCAAACACTTGGTGGCTTTTCGGCATAAAAAGAAAAGAAAACACTTATCTAGTTAGTATTAGGGGGTGAAAAGTTTTTGGGAACCTTTCGGACATGCCTAGTCACACCAAGAGTGGAGCAAAAAGGAGAATCCTTGAAATGATATTAAGATGAGATTAAAACGAATGAAGGGCCTCGGCCCTTTAACCCTCCTTCCACCCTTTCCCTACTTGTCTAAAACCCTTTTCTCTTTGAATTCGGTCAAAAGGAAGGGGTTTGGATATTTTAAATACACAAGTGTGAAAAACAAGACAAAAGATTAAAAAAAAGTACACGAAAACACTGAGGGTGACCCTTTTCACAACACTGACAACTCTTCTTTGCCTCTTCACTCCTTCTTTGTCTCTTTTCTCCTTCTTTTTCTTTAACATTTCATTAAAACGACTTAAAAAGAAAATAACAATATATTTTACAAACGATTGAATTTATGAACCTCAATCATTTAAAACAAGTTATTTTTTTTTTTTTTATCCTCCATTCTTCTATTATCACTTTTAGGCCTAGATTACTATTTATTTCGAATAATTTTTAAGATTAATCAATGATTTATCTTGGTGCAATTTAAAGAAAACTGAATTCAGTTTCTTATTGTCAATAATGTCGTTGAAAGTAACAAAAAAGAACCATTTAAACCTTCAACTTATCCTATCTAAAGCCAGAAGTTATATTTAATATGATTGCTAGTTTCTGATACTATAGAAAACCCTTTTTTCTATTCTCAAAGGAATATAGCTTCTTTAAATGGAAAATATATTTAACTTACAAGAAATGTTTTTGCATTTAAAATCTTTTACCGGAGAAAATTTATAGTAGTGAATGCAGTTTAAAGGAAACCTGTTTGTATGAAGAAAATCTTTTATAGCTAGAAAATATTTCTTTTGGGTTTTTCTTATTCAAACTAAACATATAGGGATAAATTTATATTTATCCGTGTAGTTTATTATGAATGTAATTTTAATGAAATTTTGGTTTTGCTGTGTTCACGCATTATTATTTTATATAGTTAATTAGAGTCCTAGACAAAAACGAGGACTTTTATGTATTCTAAAGCTTGTCTGTCCGTTTGTCCGTCTGTCTGTCTGTACCTCACCTAATCTCCGACTGAACCCAACACATAAAAGCGAAACTTAGTAGTTATGTTATGTGGTAACACCCAAAAGCAGGAAAATTATAGTGAAGGCCAAAAAATCATCCCTCAAAAAAACAAACTCAAAAAGGGTTAAAATATTTTTTAACGGAATAGCGTCTTGTGGAGTGTTTCATTTAACTCTAAGCGAGAACTATGATAGAGGATATCGCTACATTGGTTTTTAAGGAATTTTTATACGTCACATATTTTGTGAAAAAAAATATTAGGTATATTATTAGTATAAAAAAAATTAGCTCAGGTTATATTTTGTTTTGCACAAAAATAAATAATGTACTTAACATTAGGCTGCTCCAAATGTCACTATACTAGTGTAATTTGTCGATAATTTTGAATTATAATTATTCTAGAAATTCAAAATAGTTATTATTGTATGAGTGAATATTGGCATTACAAGGTACAAAACGCCGTCAATACCTGTTTAATGTAACTAGAAAAACAAAAAACCTTTAGAATATCCTTTATTTTAGTTGCAAAGTCACTTGCTTTTAACTCTCTAATATATTTAAGAAACTCATATCAGGTGCATGTACAATGTACAATTCTTACTCTCAATAAAGACTAAGATATTTTGCAACAGATTCGTTCTTTTGTATTTTTATTTTTTTTATGTACGCACAAAGCAATTTCTTCTAATTTTACNCTCCTTTTAGAGCTCTTTAAATTGAGTGCTTGATATGTTTTGAATTCGTCCTATTTGCGGAGAAATTGAGAGTAAACTTTTTTCCAAGTGCCGTGGTCACGTGACCACTTTTGTTGGATTTTTATATTGTGTCGTATATCATTTAAAAGGCCTTGATTTGTACGTTAAGGCTATTATATGTGTTTATTTTTAAAAAAATTTGTACGGGTACTTTTGTACCGATTTGTACTTTTGGTTCAGGTTAATAAGGTGAAATAATTTTTTTATCTATTATTTTAATTTAAATATTTGTTTGTTAGCTTAAATAATGGGCTTTTGCATTGTTTANATTTCCTTTCATGATAAAAATATTCGCCTATTCAAACAAAGCCTTAAAGATAATAACTACCCTCAAAACATAATCAAATTAATAATTAACACTAGAAATAATAATAATAACGCAGCTCCAAACATCCCACTTGATAATAGTAATGCTAAATTTTGTTCACTGTCTTATGTCAAAGGTCTCTCTGAAAAAGTCAAAAAAATACTTCAGTCCCCTACCACTAAAATTTCTTTCAAACCTATTAACACCGTCAAAAGCCTATACTCCACGCTCAAAGACCCAACTCCTCTCACTTACAAATCCGATGTAATTTACAAAATTAATTGTTCTGAATGCGATTCATCTTATATTGGCCAAACCTCCCAGTACCTACACAAGCGTCTATACCAGCACGAATACAGCCTCAAACCCAACTGCCCCAACCCCACTGCCCTTACTCAACACTTCTACTCCACTAAACACAAATTTGATTTCTCGAATCCCATAGTCCTTGCCCAAGAACCAAATTTTTATAAAAGAAATGTCCTGGAAATGTATTATATATATAAAACTAATAACACTGTAAATTTTAGAACTGACACCAATAACCTTAGCATCTGCTATCATAACATAATATCAAATTTTTAATTTCTTATTTATCTCTGTTATTATGAAAAGACCAGACAAGATTTTTAACAGACAGTGTCAATTTATAAAACAGGTTTGTTTATAAATTAATAAGATAAAAAAATTGTAAATTCAAAGCCATATACCCTGATGATGTAAATATATTTTACGACACTAGTTGGTAAAAACATGGTAGTAAAAACATGGTGGTTGGTAATTTCTTTAAAACCGTATCTCACTAAATATCTCATACATTTATATTTTTCTTCGGCATTACCAAATATTGGGTTATTCTCAATATTTTTCTAAAAACAAAGGTACACACTATATACCATAGATGGTTGAAATTATTATGGGGTCATCTTTGGACTATAGTCGTCAAATTATCCAAATTTCTTAAAAATCAAATGAGAATTTTTAAAGATATAGGTTAATAAAAATAGACTATGCATGTGCAAGAGAATCCATGAACGCAGATGGTTAAAACTTATATGAGACTAAGAATGGACTAATTTTGACCTACCACTCAAATTTTAATTAAATCAGACTATTAGTTTTTAATATAATATATATATTGGTAATATATTATATTGGTTTACAAAAATATTGGGCAGACTGACTGACAGACATGGAACCGAATTGAACGGGAATATGATGGTTCGCAAAAATTGAGACACAGACAGACACGGAACCAACAATATTCCCTGATGTCTGAAACGGATTTCTGCTTTGGAAATTTTTAAATTGGAGACATCAATTTTTCGTTTTTCGCAGAACGATCAAATAGCCTTTGTTACTTTCGGTAAGCTCGGAAGTAAAAATGTTACATAAATGGATCGAAAAAGTTCCAAAACAGTCAATTATCTGAGTAGGATTAATTTTTTACAAAAAAATGTTTATAGTATATCAGTTCCTCTCACCTTGGATAACGCTAATTTTAGTTAAATTAAAACTTTAAAAGCGATTTTTTTACGATAAAGATTTTTTTTTACCTCGCTACACATTTTGTCCTGAAAAATGGGCTTCCCGTTTAAAATTTCAAAGTTGCCCCTGTTGGGCTTTTCAGGGACATCCCAAGGGCATGTGTTTTTATCATCTAATTTTTTTAAAAACCCTTTAACTTTTATTTAAAACTTGATCCTACTGAGATAATTCCGGAAATTTTCGGCCACACTCTATGTATTATAATATTACTTTAAATAATCCAAATTACAATTATCAATAACTACGGGAGACATACGGAGAAATTGTAGTAGTTATTGATAATTGTAATTTGGATTATTTTAAGTTTAATCTTTCCGTAGTAATAAAACTACCAAAAATTTAAATAATATTATAATATATAATAATATTACTGTATATAATACATTCTAGACAAAAATAACGATATGCGAAATCGCACTTTTTTTTTAACCTTAATTTTGTAACCTTCCTTTTCTTCAAAATTGTCTTCCAGATCATAGAAATAACATTAAATCAGGGATGTTGTGTTCGCTCCTGTTGGTGAAATATAGAACTAAAAAGTGAAAATCGATCTACATCCTGTTAATTTTTTTTTTGTCTTAAATATTATTTCATAATAGTTGAACAATTAGTAAATTAGAATTTAATTTCTTTGACTAAGTTCGATTAAATGTTTGATTGATCATTAATGAGTCTAGTTTTGCAAATTGAAGAGAAAGTTTTCTATGAAGTCTCATGCATATTTTAACACTTCTATTACCCTAATATAGTCTGTTGAATTGCTTAAATCCCCCTTCACATTTTACATTGCTAATGTCATTAATATTTCTGTTTCATAACTGTCAGCAGTATTTTAAGCAAGCAAAACTAAATAAGCCATGTTTTAATTAAATATGTGACAAGGATTCTGGTAGATTCTTATTTTATTATTTACTATTTATATTTATTTATATTATGCTATCTAACCCTTATATATATATATTTATACTTTATATCTCATGAAACTTAGTAGATGTAGAGTATGTAGATTTGGCTCCAACTGGAGGCTCGTATACCATTCTAGTGGCCACTTCGCCAACCCGCTACTTCGCAGAAAATCCGCTAGGAGCGCTAGGCCTACAACGGCGCTTCCAGTCTGGTTGGAGTCTTCCCAGTCTGCTTTACATCGCTTTGGTCACCCGCTTTTTGTCACCCGCCTACCGCCGCTTATGATTTATTAATTAATTATTTCAGAAGTGTTAATTTAAGTTCTTTTCACCTAAGTTATTTCAAGACCGTTTTAAGACCGTGGCTCGTCCGTTTCTCGCCATCACACCACTAAACCAGGTGAGTGCAAGTCTTATATTTTCTATTATCTTCTTTGTTTCATGCTATATTAATTATTATTATTATCTATCTCTTATATGTTATTTTACATCTATTTCACCTATATACAGTCCACCAAAATCGCACCTACTTCCGCCGAACCACCCGCCAGGTTGGGAACTCAGGTAGCATATTATTTGCTAAAAACCCACCAGATTCATATAATTGGTTTTAGAGATGAGTAGGAGATGCTTTGACATCGTATTTTGATTTACCTATGTTGGGGGAGGTCCCTTTACTTTAGTCCTTTCGCAAATATCATCTATCGCTAATAATGTTGACGTAATTCACCGATGTAATTGATAGCATGTGGGAAGTTTGCTAAAATAGCGTTTGCAAACTCCACTCTGGCAATTTGTGTGACCAGAAAACATTCCCTCTCTCTCTGGATGATGGGATTGTTGGACGCAGAATCATGGATATGTTTTTGTGTTCACTCCTGGTGGTGAAACATGGTACTAAGAAGTGAAACAACTCTGCCTCCTATGATTATAAAAAGTAAATCATTTTTGGTCCTAAATTTTCTTTTATCATAGTAAAACGGATAGTAAATTAAAATAAATTAACAGTGCTAGGGGCAAGTACAATAATTGTGTGTCCCAATCCCAGTAAGTGTTCGTATGTGTGTCGTGTGTACTTGACTCTCTAAGGCAAGGGAACTTATATTAGTTTAGTTTATTATCCTATCCTAAAAAAATGAAATACTTTAAATAGTTCTTCGCTTTTAGGTCTCATATCTTATTAATTTGGCTTTAAATGTGAGTACTCAAGTTGTCTTGAGTTTTGATGATATTATAATTTCTCTAAATTGATTTATATCTTATTAGATAATCATCACAATTTTTTTTAGCAATGGATGTAATGTGGTGCATTTTTTTTTTTTTTTTTTTTTTTTTTGCAATGTGTTAAAGTTCACCCCCTTCCGTTGAAAGTTCGATATTTCAATTTCAATTGAAAAGTTGCATCGCATCTTATTTCTCTCTTATTTTCAAATAAATAAATAAGATGCCATTTTTTGTGATTGATTTGAAAATACCCTACTACAGTCTATAAGATTAGAGTTGGCACAATCGAAGGCGGGAACCAACAAACGTGGAGGTAGTTTTGGGGTTATAAAAAGGGAAAATCAGTGTTGCCATGTTATATTTTTTTTGTGGGACAGGGGTAGAGTAGAGCATTTTTTTCTGAAGTTGCATTCAACATGGGGGACCATTAGAATCGTTTCCCTCAAAATTTTCCCGCCTTTTGATTGTGCCAACTCTAATCTTATAGACAGTAGATCAAATTATATTAAGCTTGTATGATGTTTATTTATAAGAATTTAAACGTTGTTATAGGGTTCAAATTTGCTATATCTTCGAAATCTCGATTGTTTTTATACTTCCTCAAAAACCCTATAGATAAAAGAGGAAAAACAAAAGCGTTACAAAGAACTGACAAAAGGATTCTTTTAAGCTGTGGAAAAAAAAAGGTAAAGGATAAAAAATAGAAAAGAAAAGGTTGATCTAAAGGTAGGGTTTCGTATTGTTTCTTCTCTCCGTCTATTGTTTTCAGCTCTGAGTTGTAGAAAAGGGGTGCGAGTTGCGAGTCCAAGAGAGAAGTGTAAATAAGTGTGTTGTGAGAGTCAACAGAATAAGAAGGGAAAAAGAGGCGATGAGTTGGACGAAAGGGAAAAAAGGTTAAAATTGAGAAGGTTTGCTAAAGGGGGAAGAATAAGAGTGAGTCTTAACCTTCCCTTAGACTGTTTATCTTGGATGTAATTGTCTGAGACAATAAAGCGATACGTGACAGCTCGTGAGGATTAGAGTGATATGGGGACTCCTTAGAACCTCCGCCTAAAACTAGTTTGAGGCTACAAATTCCATCCAAGAACTGATTTAGAAAACTGAGGATGGTGTGTGGAAACTGTCGGCAAGTTGGGACAGTATTGGGGCAGGATGGGTCTACAGTCCATCCTGCTTTAATTGCCCAAGTCTGGACAGTCTTGATTAGGTCACGGACTTACCACAAAAACTCACTAAAAAGTATCGCTTTTTTTCCTGTCCCCCAATCCTAAATAAAGCTTGACGGAAATTAAAGGCTTTTTCACCCGAATTAAACCTCGAAAGGACGAATTTATATAGATGATAACTCACCTGTATAATTGATAGTGGCTTTGATAATTAAATGAGTATTATTTAGAGCGAATTAAGTTTCTTTGAATCTATTAAGATGATCTCTATCAACGCTCAAATTCCTTAAGGTGCGTGTAAACCTGACATTTATTGCATGAAATTTATGTCAGACCGAAATCTCAGTAGTGTAAACACCGAAAAATTGATGTCGGAGATTTATGTTTCTACTCTCAGCTATAAGTGTCGACACTTCTATAACAACAGCTATTAACACCGATTATTATATTTTTCGTACATTTATTGCAAATTTAAGCATTGCGAGAAGTGTCAGACATGTATCTCCGACATAAATCTCAAGAAATTTCTCTCAGATGTAAACACTCAAAGCAATTTCTGTCTGATACTTTTCATTTATTGCCGGAGAGAAGTGTCAGGTGTAAACGCACCTTTAATTACCTTCAATAAATTGGATCAATGGATTTAAATACACTTAATAGAAGAAAATAGTATAACATTTTGATATATTAGGTACTGAGTAAATAATAACGCACATCTCAGAAATAATCCGTCTATTGTCTGACCACACCATAATTATCTTGTGGTCAGAAAATATACTGATTATTCCTTAGATGTGCGTTATTATTTACTTAGTTCCTAATATACCATAATGTTATATAAATACCACAAAATCTCCGTCAAAACTACCAATGATATACAACGTATAAATAAACTTATTTAGTGGTTGGATTTAAAAGGACTTGAAAGTATCGATGATAATATCTTTCGTATTTATTTACATAATTAATAATTGATCTAATGATAGTTACATTTTTATCAAATTATAATCTCTTCATGTTATACCATATCTGTTTCCCTGAATCGTGCATTTACCATATGATAATTATCCTACATTGATAATCCTTTGTGAATTTTGACGAGATTAGCAATTAGTATCATTGATAGGATTACTCGAGGTTTAAGTTAAATCAGTGTAAATGACTGAATTAGCTATAGATTCAATATTGATTGGGACACTCGTAATCTAATGTTGGTTAATAAATACATTGTGACACTTTGGGAAACCATAACTAGACTTGTATTACAAGATATAATTAGTCTCTGTCAGGCTGTGTAATTTGTAGTCTCGCCTCGTTATTGCACTCTAGCGGATTCCCCCAAAACACTATTAAGTGCTATAACCGTTACTGGCTTTAGTGTAGTTTAATAACTTATATTGTTATTTATTGGTTTTTGGTTGTTTTAGGTTTTGCCTTTTTTTTTATTTTATAATATCCTATACTTGGTTGTTTTGACTGAGATTTTGAGGTACCACTTCATAGTTACTTAGGTTAATAAAAAGGAACAACAATATTTTAAAAATAAAATATAACAACAATATTTTATAGATAAAATATTATGACAATATTTTTAAATAAAATTTAAATAACATTAAATTAAAATTAAATAATTGCAAGATAAAAAGAACTTTTTATATACTACGTTTTTAAATTTTCGGTCAGAAATCATAAATTTAAAACCTGTCAAAATGAAGATTATAAATTTGGGACATACCAAAACAAATGAAATAACTTGTGGATTTTTTCCGAACTAACTTTCTATACAGCACAATTAGCTGAAATCGAATTAAATTATGCTGAATGATGGATAAAATTATTAAAATAATGCATTGTCATCGTGTTCTGAGCTATTCTACAAGTTTCAAATGTTTAGCTACTCGGGAAGTTAGTTAGAAATCGATTGCAAGATTTTTACTGGACAAACAAACAAGAAAGAAAGCAAGCTAATAAAATCGTAGTAAAAAAAACATTAAATTAATACACTATCATCAATGTAATTATGAAATAAATTATAGAGATCAAGTTGTAATGTAATGTTAAAGTTTAAAAATAACGTTGAGGGCCAAACAATTATAATTTTTAACAATATTTAGTTACTTCGCCTATTAATACTCTATCATCAATGTAATAATGAATAATGAGTTAAATTAATATTAATTTAAGTGTACACCCTATTTTCTTATATAAGAATCGTTTTTTTGAACGTTGTATTGACAATTTGTTATAGAATAAATTGACTGAGGATGACTCTTCTAAGAGTCGAAACGTCTCAACAAATGAAATAATGGCTTAGTTACAACTTATTACACCTTACCATCCATCAAAAAAACGTTTCTTATGTAATAATGAAGTAAATAATGAAGGTCATTTCAGTAAGTAATAATTAATTGACTATAAAAATTATCAGCTAAGTAAGCAAAGATGTTAATAATGAATTTGTTAATGTTAATAACTCAGAAATATTTATAGTTATTATGTACCTACAGTTGTTTTTAGTCTATCTCCCTCTCTTTTTCTCTATTTATATATATGTAATGTATGGGTGTGTGTAAATGTCTAAATGTATGTATTTTTTATATAATATTTATATTTGACATGTATTTTTTTTTTTTTTTTTTTTGTATTAGTAGTTCCCTTTTTAGTTGATTCTCTCAACGTAAAAAAGTAAAAAAAAAAATAAAAAATAGAAATGAAATATCTGTTCTAAATGCAGGTTTGGTTCTGGTAGCGTGACAGCAGGTGCTATTTAGAATACTGAATAACACCCCTACGTATCTAGAATGTGTATATTTGGAATACTAAATAACACTTACTGTATTCATATACGGATAAAATAAATTAATGCCATAACGTTATTTTCTATTTCATGCCGAGCACTTCTTTTTTTTCCCCCCACTCCTCTCTTTCTCTAACTCTTACTTACGTAAAGGATTAATATTATTTCTTGTTTCTCTGCAGAGTATGTTTTAAAAGTATGCTTAAAAGCAATAAATAATGACATTTGTTTAATTTTAAATAAAATATTTTGATGGTTTAATTAATTAACAGATTTTTAACTATTTAATTAAGTTTAAGCTTTGAATAAATTTTATTTATTATTTTACCTTGGGGTTTGTGAATAATAATTTATACGTGTTAGGTATTTTATTAATTTTTTAGTGTAACACTAATTTAACTATTATTTTGTTAGGTTCTATGGACTTAATTAAGACTCACATTTCTGTAATTGTTTTTTTTTTTTTTTTTTTTTATTAATGTAACTCTCGGTGTGATTTAAATGGGTAACAGCTTAAGCGAAGTGGCGTCCGGTTGCAAATGCCAATTATAAGATTATAATGCTGATGAAGCGACTCACTAATCCCATGCTACTCACTGCATATCACTGTATAAGCCCTTTGTCAGACTTAAGCCTTTCACAAGCTAAACCTGTGCTACCCACTACATATCGTTGCATTAGCCCTTTGTCAGACTTAAGCCTTTCTCAAGCTAACCCCGTGCTACCCACTATATACCTTTGTATAAGCCCTTTATCAGACTTAAGCCTTTCACAAGCTAACCCCGTGCTACCCACTATATACCTTTGTATAAGCCCTTTATCAGACTTAAGCCTTTCACAAGCTAACCCCGTGCTACCCACTACATACCTTTGTATAAGCCCTTTATCAGACTTAAGCCTTTCACAAGCTAACCCCGTGCTACCCACTATATACCTTTGTATAAGCCCTTTATCAGACTTAAGCCTTTCACAAGCTAACCCCGTGCTACCCACTATATACCTTTGTATAAGCCCTTTATCAGACTTAAGCCTTTCACAAGCTAACCCCGTGCTACCCACTATATACCTTTGTATAAGCCNAAAAAAAAAAAAAAAAAAAAAAAAAAAAAAAACAATTAAGTCAAGAGACAATTTCTTTAAATATTTGATGATTTTTAGTTCTTTTCTTTCTTCAAAACTTTATATACTTCCCTGAACTAACTTATATTTTTACTACGTAACACATATTTTGAATGCTTTTACGACGAATCAAAATTAAATTCCTTTTTTTTAAAAAAAATGTACCACATCCTAACATAAAAATGTCAAAAAAAAAAAGTTTATAGTATAACAGTTCCTCTCTTTCCTTGGATAATATAACGCTAATTTTAGTTAAATTAAAACTTTAAAGGCGATTTTTTTACGATAAAGATTTTTTTTTACCTCGCTACACATTTTGTCCTGAAAAATGGGGTTCCCGTTTAAAATTTCAATGTTGTCCTTGTTGGACTTTTCATGGACATCCCAAGGGCATGCAGTTTTTACCATCTAATTTGTTTAAAAACGCTTTAACTTTTATTTAAAACTTGATCCTACTGAGATAATTCCGGAAATTTTCGGCCACACTGTATATATTATAATATATTCTATAAAAAAAAACTATTATCGAAATCTCACTTTTTTATAACCTGCATTTTGTAACCTTCCTTTTCTTAAAAAATGTCTTCCATATCATAGAAAAACGTTAAATCAGTGATGTTGTGTTCGCTCCTGTTGGTGAAATATAGAACTAAAAAGTGAAAATCGATCTACATCCTGTTAATATTTGTTTACTACGTAACAGATATTTTGAATGCTTTTACAACGAATAAAAATTAAATTCCTTTTTAAAAAAAAATGTACCACATCCTAACATAAAATGTCAAAAAAAAAAATAATTATCACCCTTTAAAATTTAAATTATTAAATGTACATAATCATGATTATCTTAAACCAACCTTAATTTTGCAAACTACGTGTATAATTTACAGCTTTAATGGTTTATCTAATTGTGAATGTACTTAATTATTAGTAAATTAAAGATGATAAATGGCTTATTACAAAGTAAGATTTTAAAATGAAACTATGGTTTTTGACTTTAATTATCATGAAATTACATTGAATGATCTTATTAATGATGCATTAAGGCCACTTTTATGTATTTCAGTTGATTCTTTTTCTTTTAACTTATTATGGTGGTAATGAGATGTAGGAATTAGAGGTGTAATTTAAGTGAAGCTACTGGTACTTTACATGTCTAATGATGAGTTGTATACAAACTGGGGTTTGGAGGAATATCTGATGGACCCAGGTTCAGTTAGAGGAGTTAACACTGGCTGGGATTCACACGAAGGGTTAGGTGTCGGGTGAGAGATGGAATACTGGAAAACTTCGTGAATAATTCTCATTCATTCATTAGTTGAAAAGCTTAATCATTCATGATACAATGACTACGTTGCCTTGAAGGGTTCTGGAGCATCCGTCACTAGTCTGCCTGCATCACCTGAATTAACTTGTTAGTAAATCATTCACTCGAGAGAGGGCACTGAATTTGACTCTGCCTTGCATCCCCCACTCAGTTGATCAGTTAGACATAAATCACTTCCTGGATAAGATCGAATTCACCATTATGCTTTTCACGATGTTCCCACCATATGCTTCTCTTAATGACTTTCAATCAAAGTCATTTTGAAATTAATTGCTACCTACTTAATAATTTATTTGGGGAATTATCAAGTCGGGAAGAAGACCGGATTTTCAACTAATTGTTGTTCAAAGGATTGGCATAATCCGGTTGTCTGTGAACAAACTGCTTTATCGCATTGCATTTCAATACTATATTTTTTGGATTCAACTAAAATTTCTAAACATTTTACGATGACGTTACCTGATTATATTTCAAGATATAATCCTATGTCAACCTACTTTCTCTTAACAGTTGGCGTGTCTCGCCAATAAAAGAATAAATAAGTGATAAGAAAGAGTATTGTCAAACAAGTAAGCCGCGCTTCACATACGTACGTGAGGCGTTTAGTAGTTGAATATTCTTTTTCTAAACTTCAATACCTTTAAATTAATGTATAACATGTCATGGTGACTAAAAACGTTTTTATTTGCCCGCCATCTTTAAAATATTTGATGTACAAAATCGAAAAAGAGTCCAGTTGTCAAAAATGCCGAGATGCACCTGTGTGCCGAATCTCATGTTCCTAGTTATAGTAGTTTATGCATTGAAACAAGCAACGGACAGACAGACATAGCCGTTACATAAGGTTTCTTTTTGTACTTTGTTCAGACCCCTAAAATTGAGCGTACGTCCACCATTAGACCACTAGAAATAATTTTGCAAGTAAAGTATCGTCTAAATGTTTCAATAAATCCGGATTCTCTGCCGCTACAATTAGTGATGTGTTGAAGTTTAACTAATTTAACTTGGCTTTCGCTTTCAAACTTAATACTCCTTCATATCATAATACGTGTCAAGCCTTATTGATGGTAATCTAAATATGTTTGATTTTGAGGTCTAATAAATGGGCTTTTAAATTTTTCTGATTCATTTAGTGCTGCTTAAAATCGTTAGGTGGTGATTGCCGTTGTGTTGCAGCTTTTTCTGTATTTATTGTAGCTTTTTCCGTACATGTTTGATCTACCTTGACTACTGACCATGGGTCAATGTCTAGGGGTTATCGACATTGCTTATTAGCGTTTGCGGTAGGATCCCCTATTATCCCTACTTTTGTATTCGATATTTTTGAATCGATAGATCTGGTGTTGTGACTTTTTTTGTTACCGTTTAAAATATTAGTGATCTGATGCCTGAATAAACTATGTTTACGATGAAATTATGAATAAATGAAATTTGTTAACTTTTTTAATGTTAATTGCTTAGGTTGATACATTTGAGATAATACCCGTATAATATGTAATATCTTGAATGGTTGGTGCCCTTAGTTCTATTTACTATTCTACACCTTTTAATTTAGTTAAGGCCAAAGTTAAAAATGAAAAATGATATGATTCTATTTTCTTTGGTTATTTCCCTTAGGGTCCAATCCTTGATTGTCACCTATTCCTTATTTAGTATTAACGCTCGAATCAGTTTACTGTGCTAACTCTTGATAGTCCAGGAGATAGCGTGCAAAAATGTGTTTGACTAACATCAAGCTATAATTTTGTGTGTAAATAAATGTTTTAGTTCCTTTTAAGAATGTATGGTTGGCTAAGTTCGTCTGCGGGACATAGCTCGGCAATAGGCATTTGAAAAAAAAAAAAAAAAAAAAAAAAAAAAAAAAAACGGTGGTGGAACCATGTGATTTTCTTGATCCTGGGTATGAACTTAGTTAGTTGCCCAAGTATCAAGATGATGGTAATTTGTCACGTAATTGTTTAGTTAGTCAAATATTACGCGAAATCAAAATGTTTCCCTGTCAAGGGATAAACTACAATCAACTTGATAATTGGTCTACTGACTAAGTTCGTACTTACTTTACTTTACTTTCGCCGGCTCTACAGTCCTAGGTGGACCCTGGCCTCTCGAACTGTTTCTCGCCATTTATCCCTATCCTGGACCACAGTTCTCCAAGCCACAACTCCGAGGGTCTGTAGGTCCTCCCTGACATCGTCCAACCACCTGCTTCTAGGTCTTCCCCTTCTTCTTTTCCCGTCCATTTGCGCTTCCAGGATGTTTTTCAATTCTCTTCCCTGAGTTCTCATAACATGACCTAGCCATCTTATCCTCATGCTTTTAATAAACCTGATTATATCTTCATGGCCAAGAAAATTATCTATTTCCATATTGGTCCTAATTCTCCAACCGTGGTCCTCGTGTACACCTCCTAATATTTTTCTAATTATTCTTCTTTCGAAGACTCTGAGGCGTGTTATTTCTTTACTAAGTAAAACCCATGTTTCAGATCCATAGCATACTACTGGTCTTACGAGAGACTTGTAGAGCATTAGTTTTGATGTTCTGGATAGTACTTTGGATCTGAAAAGCTTTATATTAGCATAGTATGCTCTACTTCCTGCCAGTATTCTTCGGTTAATTTCCTCTTGGGTTTTATTTAGGCTATTAATTTCGGACCCTAAATAGTTAAAACTGTCGACCTCTTCAAAATTATAATTACCAAGAGAGATATTTCTCCCCATATGTTCCCTGTCAAGGGACAAACTACAATCAACTTGATAATTGGTCTACTGACTAAGTTCGTACTTAGGATCATGAAAATCACATTGTCCACCAAAAAGGGCGGGTCATGGCACGCTATATCACCTGGGCTATGAGTAAGCCAAATAAAAGTATAACCGTAAGCTTTTCAATTTGTTAAATAGGATTTCCTAGATGCTTTTTTTTCTTGTTATAGAGTTAAAATATCCTACTTGTAACGTTCTCTATAGATGTTACTTTATTCTGTTTTTATTTTATGTATTTGTTCACTCATTTTCTATTCCGTTCTGTTTATTCATACATTGATTAAAGGAACACGTGCATTTTGATGAATTGGTCAATCTTTTCTTAAATCAATTATTGAAATATTATCAAACGCGAGTGTTACTGGCATAGTACATTTTTTTTTTATGTTTCTAGACTTTATTAAAACTTATTCTGCTTTACTTATACGTAGTGACATGTAATTTGTTCTGTCGGACTGAAAAATTCTAGTATCAGATTGCTTTTTTATCAAATTGGATACAGAAAGTAACCTATAACAAAAGTATTACAAAATAGAATCAGGACGAAACGTGCACAATTTCTATTTTTTTTCTTTATTATCCAATACAAACAGAAATCAAAAAACCACATATTACATATCCCTTCTGTTATAAAAACTAGCGTAAAAATTTGATTTTTTTTTTTTTTCTCCCTTCACTTGTTCGGGGAGATATATTGAGGGGCGTGATACAAGCATGAAGTAATAAGGGTGACCTTAAACATACATGGAGTTAGTACAAAGGGGGAATAGGAGAAATAAACCCGCGACTTCTTTCATTAAATCAGCACTGAGAAGGAGAGGGAACTTGGACTTTGGGAGGGAAAAAAAGGAGTGATTGATTTCCCAATAAGTTATCGAACACGTTTTTCCTTCACCACACAATTTTTCCCTTTTCATAACTCGTAGGGTATAGGAAGCCCTTTTTCCCCTCTGAACAATAACCTTCCTAAGAACCTCCCTTCTCCGAATACTGCACTCGGAGAAGAAAAATAATACAAAACAAACAAAAAGGGCACTTCCCTCCCGCTTTTAAAAAAATAAAAGTATAAAGCCGCAGATCCGCGATTGGAAGAGGCTGTTTTTTAGCCCTTCATTCTAACTACTACTTGATCCCTAAAAAAAACAAATAAGAAGTAATATTTCCTCCAACTCTTGTTTTAAAATAGCATCTGTATCCCCCCTTTAAGATTTTCTCTTGACATTAAGAATGAATTCAAATCAAATGTTTTACATCTGTTCTTGAAAAAGAAGAAATAGCAATCAGAAAATATAAGACTTGAGTCATTAGAGAAAAAATCGATTTGAAACAACTGAGATTAACTTTAAAATATATTCTTGGTCTCAGATTTAAGAAACTTTTTGTTTTTGATTTTCAAAATATATATATATATA
>KZ651051.1:494370-508212 GCA_001010745.2 Gerris buenoi | reverse complement strand
TTGTATTTTGTTGTTATAGATTCAGTTTGCTTTTTACTTATTGTTATTATTCCCAAGTTTCTTACTTGAACATTAATTTTAGTTAATACATTTATTATCTTTATTAATATGACATATAATTATTAACTATTAACTATTTTATATTAATAAAGATAACATTTTAGCAGTTTCATTTTTCTTCCGCAAGTAGATAAAATATTGTATGCAACAAGGCAGCAAAGGAAACATTTCTGTCTCGTTTATTCATTGCCTATCCTCGCCTTCGGCTCGGAGGCTAATCTAATCACTCGTCAGTAAAATTCCATTTTGCTGCCTAGTTACATAAATAACTATTAACTGAGATATATTTAGTTAGTTGAGTGAATATGTTTTATTTTATTACCTATTTCTCTATGAATTGCTACAGATAAAACTATTAAAATACAGATAAAACAAATAGTTCTTCACAATATAGAAATCACAGAACTCACAAATAACCGAAGGTAAAGGAAGCTATGCATTTGTTCTGAAGAACGAAAATTTTGATGTCTACCAAAAATCTAAGACAGAAATTAGTTTCTGAAATCAGGGAACAATTTTGATCTCGAGTCTGTCTTTATGTCGGTCTGTCCTCAAACAACATATCTTAAAAACAAAATTTGTATAGTATGTCATAATTAACCCATCGTAGGTCCCATATAAGTTTAACTTTCTGCGCTCATTAATTTCTCTTCTACTCGCGAATAAACAACATTTATTTACACTTATATCTTTAAAAGAACTCATCTGATTTTTAAGAATTTTGGATGGTATGTCCAACGCAGCCCACAGATTTTATTCATATATAAAAAAAAATGACAGATTTAAAATAAAGGGAGGGAAAACTTTATAAAATTAAAGGTTTGTAAAAGCATAAAATCATTAAAGTACATTATAGAGTGCGAGGAAGCTATGTGCCATACAAATTGGGAGACTATGATTCATTAGAGGTCGATTTTAATAGATCTAGAAGAGACACTTATTATTAAAAATATACCATTTAAAAATATCTGTATTATGATAATTTTTTTTTATTATTTAGTAATGATCTACTTGTTTAAAGTGTTAATTAAAAATATAGTCAAATAAGTGATCAGTAGTTACGAATAATAATAAAAAAATAATGTTAACAAGTTTTTAAGATTAATGAAATCCTCTCCATAAAAAATTATGTGCCACAAAGCAATAATAAAATATCCTCTCTTAAGGGAGAAGAAGTATCAACGTACTAAAATGTTACTACTTGTCATTAGGACCGAAAAACAACTTAAGTATAAAATTATAAAGGACTTATAACAAAAGCGGCAATAAAAAAGAGAAATAACGGTTTAGGGTGTAAACTAAAAAATACAAATCCACCCTTTCTGTAATCCGTTTGGAAATAAAACCTCAAAAAATTACTTTCATTGTTATTATTATTGTCTTAAAAATATATATATAGGATTATATAATCCTTTTTTTACAGGAAAAGTAACATTTTAATATTTAATGTTGAAATGGGTTCAAGCAACTTTAAGACATGCTATGCTCAACATAGAATTTTATTCTTGATATTGATTTGATATGGATTTAGGGTATTTCTATTTTGCTTCCGAGCTTACCAAAGGTAACGGAAGCTTTGTGTTCACTTTTGAGAACGTCAAACTTTTATGCCTCCGATTTCAAAAATTCCAAGACAGAAATCCGTTTCAGACATCAGGGAACATTTTTGGTCTCATGTCTGTCTGTCTGTCGGTCTGTGTGTCCGCGAATTATGAAACATGCGACGATAAGTTGAGTAAATGTCGTCCGATTTTGATGAAATTTGGTAGACATGTTCATTTTACCAATGCCCGATTTCGATGGACAAGGTTATCCGTCCAGGCGTTCAAGAGCAATGCTCGCATAAACGTGAACTTCAAATTTTAGGTCGGGAAAAAAATCTAACATAATCTATTTAATGAGACGAACATTTTTTTCAAATACAATTTTTTAGTTAAACCAACAGCGACACCGCTATAGAGTGTTAAAGATCGCTAAAACTATTAATTGTTTTTACACAATAAACAATATAAAAATAATTTTAATCTTAATATAACAATAAGTACATGATAGGATGAGAGGAAGCTATGTGCCACACTAATTGGCTGTCTATTTTAGGATGATGTTATTTCAAATATTAAATTAATTGTTTTTAAATAATTAAATTTACGTATTAGGTAAAAATGTCGTCAAATTGATCATGNTGTCCGCGAATTATGAAACATGCGACGATAAGTTGAGTAAATGTCGTCCGATTTTGATGAAATTTGGTAGACATGTTCATTTTACCAATGCCCGATTTCGATGGACAAGGTTATCCGTCCAGGCGTTCAAGAGCAATGCTCGCATAAACGTGAACTTCAAATTTTAGGTCGGGAAAAAAATCTAACATAATCTATTTAATGAGACGAACATTTTTTTCAAATACAATTTTTTAGTTAAACCAACAGCGACACCGCTATAGAGTGTTAAAGATCGCTAAAACTATTAATTGTTTTTACACAATAAACAATATAAAAATAATTTTAATCTTAATATAACAATAAGTACATGATAGGATGAGAGGAAGCTATGTGCCACACTAATTGGCTGTCTATTTTAGGATGATGTTATTTCAAATATTAAATTAATTGTTTTTAAATAATTAAATTTACGTATTAGGTAAAAATGTCGTCAAATTGATCATGATTCTGTTATGTCTGAAACAAAACTAATATTTTGTGACATGTTCTTTTTAATTCCATGAAAATGGAAGTATGGTGATACCCTCAAAACATGATTCCGAGATCTCTGTGAAGGAGGGGGTCTTACGAACCTGGGGGTATCATTAAAATCCGTTTCATTTACATGTATGTCTGTGCGTACGTATGTATGTCTGTGCGTACGTATGTATGTATGCACGTTTGTACGTTCGTTCGGAACTTTAAACCTTTATAACACCGCTTCAAGACATCGTATTGAGATGCGGTTTATTAGAACTTTTGTCGGAAAAACTGTTGGCGCAAACATTACTCCGATTTTTCATAGTTATCTAATTAATTTGGTTATTAATCAATGGATATAGTTTACCATAATTATACTACAGTTACATTATAAGGTTTAATTAAAGGATAATTCCAATTCCACCTGTACAAACATGCAACAGCCTTTTAATTATCAATAAAAAGAGTTCTTTCTGCATGCATGTCAATTTTTGTCCTCATAGAGTTATAGTGAAAGGACGGTCGTTCTATTATGCTGCTTAAGATGATTGCTGATAACTTAATTGGCATTTTTTTATTATTTCTATTTCACCACACACTTCCTTATGATGATTATCGCAGATATGAATATTGTGGGGCTTGAGAAAAACACGATTTACAATATGTTGCTTTTATACGTTTCGACCCTGACTTAGGTCATCTTCAGTTTTTATTAACTAAATCAACTAAGAAATATTGTTAATTACCCATATCTATCCCATATAATTATCTTAGAATATAATTATACAAATAGTTTTAGGTTTCTGTGCGAAGTAGGAAATAAACCTTATATAAGGGTTCTGTCTATCTGTCAGTCCAATGGCGTCTGTGTCCAACTGCTATAGCTTGGAACATAAAATTCGGCACACAGGTGCATCTCGGAATTTGTGACAATTTTTCGTTTTTTGGAGTTTTCACACCTTATATTTCCAAGATGGTGGCCAATATGACGGGCGAAGAGAGATGATTAGTGTAATGTTGTAACCAGTGCTACCTGGGAGTGGTTTCCTTAACTAACTTTCATTGATCGTTGATTATCATTATAAATATATGGTTCTCTGAATTTATTGAATATCTTTGATTATTTGATATTGCTTGAGCAAAATAATAACCTTAAACTTTCTTGTATAATCTAAAGGTTGTTGAAAATTAAAATTTGTGTCTCTCTCTCTCACACTTTTCTTATTAAAATTATATTGGTGGTTATACTATTGGTTCAATAATATCCTACTTATTGCTCTATTACTATTTGTTTAAAAAAAAGGTTAAACACATTTTTTTCAGAGTTTTTCGTTTCTGAAAAAGAAGTTCTAAACAACAATTATTGTGTAATTTGGTTTTTAAATTTGCTGTTATTATATATTATATATCTTTACTTTTTTTTTTTTTTTTCTTATCATTACTTCTTCTATCTAATATTATTCAAATTAGTTTATAATGGTTAGTTTAGTTGGTTGTTATTTCATATTTTTTTCTCTTGTATAAATGTCTTTCTTTCCATATTTGAATAATTGTATTCGCATGAAAGCATCGACGCAATGACGCCGTTTGTTTCAAATTGCCTTTAAGAATGCAAATTACCCTGTATACTAGAAAGTAATTTTCTTCTTTTTTTTCGTATATTTACTTTGTGTCAATAATTGATTCAATGCTTTAAAGATAATCGATGGAGCTTAAGCTTTTGATATTTTTAAGTAGAAGTAAATTAGTTTTAACTTTTCAATCTCAAACATAAATTATTGAATTTTTTGCTTCATTCTTGATTCTATTCCTTCCTCTATTTCAAGAGTATCGTGTGACTAGTAAAAGATAATTAATGCGTATTTTCGCTTTTTTACTTTTTCATGTAAGTATTGTAATGATGCGAAAATTCAATTTTGAGATTTTGATGGATTTACATGTTTTCAGGGCTCCTGAGTCCAAAATAGTGGTTTTTAAAGAAAAGTATAAGGATGGTCTTTTATCTCTCGTCTGTCTGTCGTTTGTGCAGGCACCTGGAGCCTAAACTACTAGGCCGATTCTGACGAAATTTAGCATACATTTTCAGAATAATCACACCCCTAGGTGAAATCGAGAAATGAATTTTAGCTCCAAATATGGGGGTGATACCCTCCAAAAACTCGAAGATTTTGATTAAAAAAAAAATCTAAAATATAACCAATATATAAATATAAATAATATAATGTATAAATATCTATTTAAATACGGATCTAATGACAAGCCGTTTTCCCGGGAAAAATTCAGTTCCTGAGAAAGCTAAAATGTAGATAGAGAGAGCCAGGGTTCGATTCCTTGCCTAGGAGGTTATTTTTATGATAAATTTTGATGAGATGTTCAACAATAGTGAAATGTACCTACAAAAATTGATGGATGGAAAACTAACGTTTTAATTAAAACTTATTTTATATTTTCGTATTTTAAATCATTTTGAAAATATAAATTTGTAACTGAATATTTCAGAATTGTAAAAAAAAGTTTATTTAAAGAAACTTTTTCTTCTTATTTATTTTATTAATATAATTTTCTGAAATAAGGAGTAGCTGTAGTGGCACATTGTTGGAATAGTTTAGAGGTTTAATAATTTATTCTATAAAAGGGAAAACTCCAACATTCCTTGGAATCTAATGATCCTTGGAATGTAAGATTACTTCAATTAACATAATGTAATAAGTGGACTTTAGTTCATGAACCATAGTTCATTGTTAGCTCAGATGTTGCTGAATTTTTTTTATTGTTTTAGTATTTTCCAAAATGCGGAGATTAAAAGTTTTGCTTCTTTCTCTCTTTTTCTAATGCGAAAGAATTATGAGTAGAATGGTGAAGTTCTAAAATTAACTGATACACTAGCTAGTATACTAGTTTGTTTCAATTTATTATTTTTCACCCCCTTTTTTTTTCAACTAATATGCTCCTTACTTTTGAGTGTTTTAAGGCCCCCACACACGGTCAAAATGTTTGGGCAAACATTTTGACCGTGTGTGGGGCTGTTTCATGTTTGCACAAACATGATGCTTGACGTGTATGGCCTAAATTTGGCCATCAGGTTTTCGCAAAATGTTTGATCGTTTATATGGGCCTTTAGAAAGTAAGTAACTTTATAATGGTTTACATTGTAAAATAAATGTTATGGGATGCTGTGAGGCTTTAAACTTGTTAACTAAACATGCCGATTGTAAGGTTGTGTAAAATTTAGTTGTATATAGTTAAACCCGTGGTTGTTAATGACTGTAAAAGAGCATTAGTGGTTTTAGTCTTGTCTAACTAGGTTTAAATTTTCTCCTACTGTTGTCTGTATGTAAATAAGGTTAGATTGGCGAAGTTCAATCAGTCGGAGTTTTAGGATCGAGCTTGAGTGATAATGAAGTCTAACGCTAACTTTCCGAATCCTCTTTAACTATCTCATGCAAAACTAGGGAGGAAACGAATTTGTATCTAAAATAGGGTATACCTTTCTACCCCCATGTATTTCTATTAGGCTCCGTGTGCTGTTCCAATATTTAGGTAGCGGTTTGGGCTGAGGAAACTGTTTGCATTAGTGTTGGTGTCGCTTCACAAGAAGGGAGAGGTTTACATCAGGTGGCATAAAGCGTTTTCGGCAACTGTAGAAGACGACTGCTTATTAACCTTGGGAGTTTAGGCGACAAGTTCGATTCCGGGATGGAAAAGGAAAGAGAGAGTTTGAAAGCACTGGGGGAAAGTTTGTCAGGTGTTATCCAAGGATAGATACGGGGTCCTCGGATGTTCAGACTTTCAACAAGTAAGGTTCTGAATAGAAACCTTGTGAAACTAATATAGGAGGAAGACCACACCACGCTCATCCTCTTCCTATATCCGCTAACTAACCTCCTTTGTAAGCAAATTTTCATCCTTTATAAAGCCTTTACCTAGAAGCGACTGCGATGTCACCGAATAACTAGGTTTCACGACTTAACTCTAAGTCGGCCCTTTTCTCTTCACGGAAATTACTAGAAAGATAAGATTTCCTTGACTAAAAACTTTTATATAATTTACTTTCCCCAGAGAAACTTCAAAATTAAAAAGTAACTAAGTGAAAAAGTTTTTGTTTCTTTCACATCGTGAACAAACTATTTTTTTCAAGCTACATTTGACTTTTTTTAAACCTGCCTAAAACTTGTCTTGAATGTTCTTAAAGTTGCCTGTTAAAATCAATTATTTATTTTTAGAGTAATCGTTTTTATTGAATCTCCGGGAGATAAAAAAAATCCATTATGAATTATACTAATACTTATTAAGCTGCCAGTGATAGTTTAGTATATCTTGACTGAAGAGACATTTTTCTAACCCAATATTCTGATAATTCTACTTGGAAGTTAAAGTAGCGCAATTTTTAACTTTACGCCATTATTAAAAAGTATGTATCAGTCAAATTTATTGCTTATCTCAGTCAAAGGAAATTATAAATATTTAATTAAACCTTAAAAATTCTATTTGTTTTTATGTTGATACTACTATAATATTATCTGAAGTCATAAAAAAAACCTTTATACTTCCTCTCGAATTTTCATTTACCACAATATTTTTTTGATATTAAACCCACCCCATATGGTGCATGAGTCTTATAAGGCCAATTTGTGTGTGAAATATAGGGGTTCCTATATGGTGTGTATACATGCCTTATATCTCTTAGCCTTTAGGAAAATTCCGGCATACATGTGGCCGAGGCATATTCGTCCAATATTCTTACTTCGGGGCTACTAGGTCGCTTTTCTTTGTAAAAACCTTTTGGCTTACATCTGCTTGTAATATCTATGCCGACAAAGGCTTAAAGAAAAGGGAGAAACTGTATGAAAATTCTTTCTTAGTACCGCCTCTCGTATATGAAAACAATTTCAATAATCGTTAACATTTTTCCAACTCCTTTATGTATAAACTTTGTATTTAAACTCTTCTCGGTATAAGGATTATTTCTTACAGAATATTCCATTTTTTTCTCATAAGGGCACAATATTAAGCAAAAGCTTAAGGTAGTGTCGCCTGAACTTAAAAACTGAATAATTATGCTCAGAGTGGGTAGTGGTAGACCCTGAAAGACGAATTGAAGACATTATCTTTATTTTATTTATTTTTTATGAATGATAATAAGCCAGATTTTTAAATAAAGGGATACAGTGAAAATTTAAGCAAGTGTGTTACTAAAAAAAAAGTACATGTTTTTAACCCTGGATTCGTGAGGGTATTTTCTTAGTAATTTCTGGTTTTGATCTTTTTTTGTTCTATTTACCGTGGACTCTTCGTTTAAAGTGAGGTTTCTAGAGCCAAACATTTAGACTAGGGAAACTAGGAGTAAAGCTAACCCCATCAGTCTCTGGGCTAACTCTGAGCAAACCAACCCTAGATTTTCTGGCTACCCCTCCCAGGGACGTCGAGTATTTATCTTCATTAACCTCTAACCTCTTTAAAAAATAAACTATACTTCTCTTTATTCTTTTCTCTACTTCTATTCTTTTTTGTTGTTTTTTTTCTATTATAAATTATTTTGTAGTTTAACATCCTGTTTCTGTAAAAATTATAAAAAAGCTATCAATTTGTGTAACTCACAACTTCATCTTGTTCTTTTATTGGACGATTGGTCACATAAGATTTAGATCTGTTGTAAATCCAAGTGAGTGGCATATTTATTGTTAATTATGCGCAGACTGTTGAACAACATACGAGACTGTTTGTGGGCTACTTTCGACAGACCATCCACATTCTTTGAAATCGGATGAGTACATATAAAGATTTAATTGGATATGAAATCAAGTTTGTGCGCGTGTGGAAAAAAATAGGCTCTGAAGGTTTAAATTAATATGGGACCTTAACACAATGGGCTAATGACCTTTCATTCAAATCTCATAAGAATTACTGTTGTGGTGTTAACTATTTATTTTATCTCTTCTAGCATTTATTGTATGGTTCTTTTAGATTGTTCGTCACAAGTTTTATCATTTTTTGGTCCTTTGAGCTGGATAATATTGATAAAATTTTATTTTTTAATGTTGGCATGCTTCGTTCGCAATATTTGAACCTAAATATGTTTAAGTCTACAAGGAAATAAAAATTAGCGTATACAGGCCCTTAAATTTTAAATTCCATTTGTCAGACAGTAAATATATTCTTAATGAACTCCTCTTTAAATAATTATCTTATCAGAATGACTCTTAAACTTCATTATAATCGGCCTTGAAGAGTAATAATATTGATTATTGTGGTTTCACCACAAATTGGTCAAGTTTAACATTTTATTTAGTAGTTAATTAAATAAATTTTCGGTTTTAACAACTAAATTATTACAAGAATTATAATCAACATTTTGCTTTTACTAGAAAGTCAATTGCATTAAATTATATATTTATACCGTATTTTTTCATGCCACTTTTTTTGCCGTTACATATTTTCCTTTTACTAGAAATTTTAATTAAACCTGATTTATAATAATTTAAAGGATTAACATATATTTAAAATAATTTAGAATTAAACTTTTTTCGTATCTGATATAAAGTGGTGATTTTAATTTGTCAAGTTATTTATTTAGGTTATCGTGTTATACATATTATACATTAATTTAGGGTTTAAAATTATAAAAGTAAAATCTACGTAACTTATTGAGCTAATAAATTAATGTATAATGGGGGGGGGGATGGGGTTAAGTAATAAATAACATTATAAACATTTTTATTTTTTATTTAAGAAGTATTGTGTCCTTTTTGAAAAAAGAAAAAAATAAATTCCTGTAATTGTTGATTTTAATTTAGTTGTCAAAGATTTGAATTGAATTTAATTACTTACTGGTTGACAGATCCATTTGTCCTTTGCCTGATTGTTCCGAGCATTTATCTCCATCATGGTGGTTCTATCTTGCTTTTGTGTTGCTTATGGCATTAGAATAATAAAAATGGAAAGCCTCTCTACTAATTATATGTTTATTCAACTGAACTAGCTTCGGGCCTCTCGGCCATCATCAGTCCGTTTTTGTCTTTCATGTGACTCAACGCCGGGCTTTTTTCCTTACCTTTTTACCGGCACTGATGATGGCCGAGAGGCCGAAAGCTAGTTCTGTTGAATAAACATATAATTAGTGGAGAGGCTTTCTATTTCTATTATTCTATTGATATCAACTCCACTTGAGCTCTTAATCTTCAGCTTATGACTTTATCAGCTGACTTCCAATGATTACGTGGTGGTGTGGTTGTTCCTGTAATATTCCTATTGTATCTAATTTATTGGTCGACCTTCTTCCATCATTTTAATTCGTAAGCATTTGCACTGAATCCATAACTATTATCGCGACTGACTTCTGTCTTTGGCCTTTCATCTGTCCTCAATTCAAGAGGCAACCAGGTGGACACATAGAAACAGATATAATTTAGTTTTATTTCTGTACAAACCTCAAAACCTTTGCATGCGAATCCATTCAAATATACTCTTAAAATTGATTACTATGATTTGAAAACTACAATTGAAGTTTTGACTTTGAATTTAATTCAGAATTTTTTAAGCAAACAATCTTCATTTGTCGCGTTAATTTTTCTTCATTTAATTATTAATTTAATAAAATTATTAATTAACTCCTGACTTACTTCTTTATGCAGCTGAAAATATTTTTTTGCTGATATAAAAATAATTAGTAAGGCAGTTTATGTCACGGCTGTCTGTTTGCCTTTGTGTCATCCATCATGATATTAGGGTTAATCTACAAAGCGTGTTTGTGATATGAAGGAAGCTTACGAGAGGCAACCTCGTTGTATGCGGGTTTGGGTCTGATCTTATGTGACATGACACATGACAGTCCCATTCACCAGATATTTACTTCTGCCCCGGTGAATTCACTTCCAACGCGTTCTCCTCTTCAAGATGCCACAACAAGGCTCGTCTTCAAACCCCCATCTGATCCTTCTGATCTTCTACACCTGTCTGTGCATTGTAATGACAGTATATACGCTTCTTTTTTGAGAGGTTTGCTTTGTCAAGTCTGACTCTTATGAATACTTAATCGTATAATAAATTTAATTTAAGCATTAGTATGCCAAGCATTTATACTAGGCATCGCGTGGCTCTATTATTGAAGCTAGCGTAATGCAATAAATATTAGATATCAATATAATAGTTAATCATAATGAGTTGATTGTTAAAGAGGATGATTGTAATAGAGAGCCCGTTATTGTAATAGAGAGCCCGATTGTAATAGAGAGCCCATGATTGTAATAGAGAGCCTGATCGTAATAGAGAGCCCGATTGTAATAGAGAGCCCGATTGTAATAGAGAGCCCGATTGCGAAGGAGAAAGATGCCTTTCTACTTATTCCTAAACTATTACGTGTTCAGACCATCTTCATTATTATTTTTACTACGTTTTTATTGGCTTGCTTCCTTTTTTGTTTCTTTGAAAAGTTAGTTCGGAAAAAATCCCGCAAGTTATTTTATTTTTTGTGACATAAGCCATGTTTACGATCTTCATTTTGACGGTTTTCAATTTATGATTTTGTATGAGAAAAAATTTAAAAACGTAGTAGATAAAAAGGTTTTTTTTTATTTGCAATTATAAAAAATAATTGTAATTATTTTTTATTCAGACAGAAATTATTCACTTCCGATATTATACATTTTGCATACGTCTTCCACCAAAAAAAGAATTTATTAGGCAATACTTTTTATTTACTGATATATCAGTTTTCATGAAAATGATGCTAGTGTACCTACTTTAAAAGTAATTATTAATCTGTCCGATACAACTGATTCTAAACTTTCTCATATTAGAGTTCATAATTACACCATCCAGTGTTTTCCACTTAAATATGTAGTTCTTTTGAGTTTTCGTGATTACATTTAATTATTATTAAACATTTTATCAAAATCTGCTATAAAAATAACTCCTACCCGGTCGGTGAATTCGGCCCTTCGCCGTCCGCAATATTATTAAACTAATGGTTTTGATTAATTATTTTTCTCTCTTTTAGTTTGCTACTGTTAAATTGGTTCAATTATATGTGGATAAATTGAGGAAGGCATTCCCCCCCCCTTATAATTAACTTTGATTGCTTGACGAAATGAAAAGCCTAATAGTATGAACATAAACAAAAATGTTTACTTTAATATCTTTTTTAGTAAGACTTACTCTTGACTCACTATACTAATTATAGGTTTCTTGTTGTATAAAACCGGGGGGAAAAAATAGATTGTATAATTTTTAGTAGAAAAACGTAATTTGAGTGTATGTTGATGTAATATCGCTCGAAGGGCACGTGTTTCCAGCTCCGCCCTATGAGACGTATGTCTGGAGAGCAAGGGCCATGTCGTCAGCCTTCAGCCACCCTCCTAGGGCAATAAATTACTCTGTTTCTTATTATATGGTGTTAGTACAACAGCCCTTGTCCATATGCAGGGCAGCTGCAGTATGGGCTGGTTGCCGAATTATTTTAATAAGGTTTGCCTAGGCTTAGAAATCAAATATATTCAATCTCAGTCTCATGGGATACATTAGGGTATCGTCAGGAAAAATATTAAATGAGTAGTGCAATAATAAATATACCATAAACGATTAATGATCGTGTAGGAACAAGAATCAATCATTTAAAATTGACGGCAAGAAGTGGCTTTGATTGTGTTTTTCTTGACGCCTTTAACTTAGATAAAATATAATTTTATTGCTAAAAATTACCTATTTATTAAAAAGTAAATGTAACAAGTTAACCGATTCTTGTTAAATTAAATGTGTTTAAATTTTCTCTTTAACATAATAGTTTGTTGCCTCCAGAAATTAATGAAATAGCAATTTAAATGTTCATAGCAATACTTAAAATGCATCTTGCATCTTTCCCTTTGTGTTCGTTGTCTTATTTATTTCCCTTTCGTGCTACTTATGAGCCGTTTTATGGTCTTTGAGGTTTTTAATATTTGTTCGTTGTATCATTCTTTGAGTTCTTACTCACATATACTTTGTTTTTTCATCCGTGTTATGTCAAGCGTTTTATGCTTAATGATAGTTCGTTGTATCGTACATTGAGTAGAAAATTTAACATTTTTCTCAGTTTGTTTCTCATATGTATTACATCAAGCTTTTTATGCTTAATGATAGTTAAATGTTTGTTCGCGTTCTATCATTCTTTGAGTTGACAATTTAACATCTTATACTTAGATGTCGTTTGTTTCTCATACGTGTTGTAACAAGCGTTTTATGCTTTATGATAGTTAAATGTTAGTTCGCTGTATCATACATTGAGTAAACAATTTACATTGTTATCGAAGGTGTTTGTTTACGCTCAATATGTTACTCTCCCCCATCACCCAGTAGCGTTACAAGATAATGCTGCATTTCCTTGCAGGAATGAAATTGCTGCCCATACCCTCTCCCCTTTCACCCTTTCAATTACTGCAGCAAATTGAGAAATTTCCGGAGTGATCAAAGTTATGCCTGCTGTAGTTCCTGCAGTTGCATGCCCCTGTGGTTACGGAACCCTAAGCTTCTCGTGTCACCCTATGGATTGTTCAATTATCCGAATAGCAGAAAGGAACTTAATTGTTTACCATTATTATTTAACCTTCTCCTATATAATTTCCTCTTATTTGTAAACCGTAGATGATGGCCCATCAATTCATTTCATTCTTCCTCTTTCTTAGGAATTAAAATAATTTGGTTTTATTAATATTAGATCTCTTTTTGTTAAAATTTCTGTCACGTTACATTTAATGTTTTATAGTAAAGTAATATCCATTCTCCTAGGAGGAGAATGGATAGGAAAATAGCTACTAAAAGTTAATAAAGCGAAAATCATTTAAATTTCAAATATAATTTTTAGGGTTTCGTTGGTAAAACCAAAAAAAAGAAACCCTTATAGTTTCGTTCCTTTGTCCGTCTGTCATTCTGTACGGTTCCAATAACTTTTGAACCAAAAGAGATAAAAGCGTGAAACTTACCAGTATTAAAGATCGTTTTGACGCGCACACAGGAAAAATATAGAGAACTCAAAATAATCAGCTGTTCAAATTCAAATGGCGGATAATTCATATCGCGAGAACAAAATATTTTTTTGAAATTTTGAGTGGGGTATCAAATGAAAGGTATT
>KZ651051.1:453657-487683 GCA_001010745.2 Gerris buenoi | reverse complement strand
AATAAAATAATATTATTAATGTCTCTATAATTTGTTGTTAAGGTTTTTTTATAAATATTTAGTTTTTGCAAAGAAATATCGATGGCAAAGAAAGTCACGACTTATTAATGTAAAACATCTTAATATTACCGTTAAATATTTCATAATAATTAAATATGCTAATGAAAGGTAGCTAACACATATTAATAATAAAAATTAGAACCATTTAAGCATGCAGCACGCTATACTTGTTCGACATCTATATCTTTTCAGTTAAGTAAGAATAAAATGTCCTATTACTCAAGTTTTAAAATACTTTGATATATATATTACGTAGAATACATTATAATATTACTTAATAAAGTAAAGTGACACGTCAATAAAGTAAAAATTGAGTGTTATTTCATGACCTTCTTACTAAGGTAGTTATAAGATCTTTAATGGTGAAATTACTTGAACGAGCTTTGTTCTCAATAAATCATACAACATAAAAATACAAAATTTAAGATACTCTTTTTAGATAACGCAGATTTTTAATGAAAATAAAACGCATGAACAAGGGACTGGTTATACCATGACGGAATGCACGCAAGGGTGAAGACAAATGACCAAGTTATAATCTTGATTCATTCTTATTGTGAATTCTAAAGGAATTTTGATTGATGGCTCAATTCCGTACTGGAAAAAAAAGTTGAAATGGCTAGATTTGGTTTAAATTGAACACTTAGCATCAAACTTTTGTCCGAGAACAAAAAAGAGGTGTCTCGATCTAATGTGCATTGTGCCTAATTTTTTTTTTTTTTTTTTTCAACCAATAGTACATTACGCGTCGAGTGTGGAAAGTAGCATTTTGCATGCGAGTGTGGAGTTTACACCCGAGCGATAAAGAGGGTAGTAAAACCACACGAGCAATGCAAAATGCCGTTTTCGCTCGAGTTGCGTATTGTTTTTTATCTACGATTGTTAGATTTTAATAATAAATGTAGAAAAAAATAATAAACTTCCTGTATGTAACCTCGTATTTCTCTTTTGATAAAGATGACATCAATTCGTTAGTTGTATTTTGTGCCGAATTAATTATTTCGGAAGGCGTGTTATTCTCCTCATATTCGTCATAATCACTTAAATCACTTATTGATTTTCACAAAAAACTAGATACAAACAGTTACTTTTATTAAATAAACATCAACTTTGTTATGTTAAATGTAAACAAATTCGCCAATCGTGTGTAAAGTTGAAGAATTCTTCTTCTTTTCGTCACTAGAGTAGAAAAAAGAGGAATTCTTCAAAACTTTGAGACGCGCATGCGCAATTAATACAGGTGTGTAAAGAATCTCTTTCTACCAATCTAAACAGAGATACAATGTTTATATTACGTATCAATCGTAGATAAAATTATTTTCCTAATATTAATTTTACATCTAGCTCAGGATTTATCTATAAATATATATTAAACCATGATGTTCGTTTAAGGTTCAATCCTAAAGCCAATATATTAATTGAAAATTTGTTAATATACATCACACTGGTTTCTCTTACATTTTTGCATCCGATCTTACCGAAGGTAACGCAAGCTATGCAATCGTTCTAATGAACGAACATTTTTATGTCTCCTATTTCGAAAATTCCATGATAGGAACTTTTCCGATATCAGGAAACATTTTTGGTTACTTTTCGCTCTGTTGATCAATATTTGTGAACCAGCATATCTTAAAAATTGCTCGTTTAATTTTATTGCCATTTGGATGGTAGGTCATAATTAGCCCATAACCACAAAAATACATTTATTTATCTTCAAAAGTACTTTTTTGATTTAGATGGTTTGTTGGAAGTAGCCCGCAGATAGCCCGAGAGTAGTTTCAATCGTCTGTGCTCTTTAAATTTGCTAAATTGATACTTTAATTCATGTAAAAAATCAAATTAATTTTTACATTTTAATGCCAGGAATTAAAAATTTGACGAAATAGGACTCGAAGAAGCTATGTGTAACGCTAATTGGACAACTTTTTTTGCCTTTAATAGATTTTTACACCTTTTACCAGTATTCTCTTTTGCATAATGCACCACTCATGGATTGATCTTAAAACAAATATGTAATAACATAAAAACCCTGAATTTACTAACAGCCATAATATACAGCAATGCGAAAAAAAAATACTCAGACCTTGATCAATAAGTTAAAGCTTTAAGTAAAAAAGAATATTTATTTAAGTTAATTTATTTAATTAAGTAAAGTGCGAATGTATGTTCGCACAGAGTAGACTTCCATCTGAATATGTGATGCTTTCTGTCTATATATGTTAGTGAAAGAATTTGTATGAGTTGAGACATGGGTTGGAATTTGTCTAGATTCCTACTTCTTTCTCTACTCTTCTAGCATTCGAGTCGCCTTACTGGCACTGAAAATGATCACTAGTGGTTGGAAGTTAAGTACTTGGACTTGTAAAGACGTCTTTCTTTATTCCTAACTCCATATAATGTAATTTGAATTTCGAAGGAGAGGAATGACATTTTTAGGTAGTTTTCCAACAAATATTGTTGCGTTAATGCTGCAAAGATATGTGTTTAGGTCAAAACGTGGTTAACAGAAACCACCACGAAAGGAGGGGACCATGAAGGGGGTTAGTGTATTATATGTTTCAAGAGTTGATAGCGGTTAAGCACAATGACAGTTTGCAGATGTGTTTCAATAATGATATGCACGTTCGATTTGTTATATTTACTATGGGGCTTTTCTCACCACGATATCTTATATAGCCATAATACTAATCGTTATATATGTCCGATAAACTCTTAGAGTGGCTTTGTCATAAAGCAGCTTATGAACACTTTTTTTTTTCATTTTGAAACCTTTGCCAAAAGATTGTCGGGTGTAGATTCAGGGAAGTCGAGGGATGGTTTTAACTTTTCGGTTTTCTAGGGGGGTGTTTCAGGGGTGTGTTTCATACAGTGAAAGATAAGGCGGATTAAGCCATTAGAGCTTTGGGGTGTGCTAGAGGGGATCGTATGCTCAAGCAGAGATTAATGTTTCTGATTTCGAAAATCTCTCTCTCTCCTTTAACTCGAAAGTATTATAGCGAAGGGGGAGAAGAAAATATGAAAAGGTCGAAAACCATATTTCAATTGTCACTAGCTTTTTGAAGGAGTATTATTTGTTTAGTTTAGATACTCGAAAAAGCCCACAGAGAAATAATACGAGAAGGGTTTACTTTTGCACATGTCTGTATCAGAAAAATTCGTGAGGGGAGTTCACTATACAACAAATATCTTCTCTTATGAGTATAAAATGTATAAACTATTTAACGCTGACCATTTTTAAAAGGAAACATGTTCTGGACATTTTAACCCGAAAAATAGAAAATTAAGATATGGATGGAATACAAAAAATAAAGAAAGAATTCAAACAAATGATTTAGCTACGTTTTCCCATCATTTGTGGTTTTTCTTTTCTGTAAATGGTTTTGAAAATAAACTTATTCCCTTTCACTTCTTAGAAACCTTTTAAACCCTTTCCTATTTAAAAAAAAAAACACCGCTTCAACATATGTATATATAGAGCAATGCAAAATGCCGTTTTCGCTCGAGTTGCGTATTGTTTTTTATCTACGAAAATAAATATATGTTCAGTACAATATTAATTATAACTATACCATTTACGGATATAACATTATTAAATAGTTGATATGCCTCTAATTCTTTTGAGTATCCAAGGTGTCCAATATTTCCTTTGCCCACCTTCTATTTCATGTTTGGATAATATGATATGCCTATATCTATTTTCTATCTTTTATTGCCATTCCAATATCTTCTNCTTATATATATTCTACAGAAATTAAAAGGGGGAGAGAATGACGAGGAGGAGAAAAAAGCTATTTTCTAAAAGCTCTGTTTTCTGGGCAAATATACTAAGTGAAATTCGTCCCTTCCGATATTATTCGCATCCTCAAATAACTTAACTTAACCGATCCCTTAAGAAAATGGTTTATCCTTATCTATTTCAAATCCTTATTTTATTACGGATAAAGAAGAAATCCCCTTGTTCATAAATGTTTACCCGTCAGAATAAATTTTAGATGAAAAAAGTGCATATATAAACGAGGATGTAGATATATTTTCTGAGTGATTCATATTTTATGTAGAAAAATTGAAAATTAGTTTGGACACCCTAAATGTTTGTTTATTAACAAGTAACCCTAACTTTGTTTAATCAGCCCGTATTTAAATTTATTGATCCGATTCTATAGAAATTTGAATGTTTCGTCGAAAGTACCCCACATAGTTCCCTAATTAATTTCAACTGTCTACGCAAATTGAATATTACCTAAACATAAGTATGACCTTACTGGGAACCTGAAGACACCAAGTTCGTCCATTATAGGACCTGATGAAGCTATGTGCCACACTGATTAGTAAAGTATTTATAATTAGCATAGAAATTTTAATTAAGTAGCTTTTACTTAATTTTTTTCTGCTTTTTAGGGTTCCGTTGGTAAAACCAAAAAAAAAGAAACCCTTATAGTTTCGTTCCTCTGTCTGTCAGTAGGGTTCCAATAACTTTTAAATCAAAAGAGATATAAACATGAAACTTTCTAGTATTAATGATTGTTTTGACGCGCACACAGGAAAAATATAGCGAATTCAAAAATATCAACTGTTCAAATCCAAAATGTCGGATAATTCATATCACAAGAATTTTTTGATCATCAAGAAATATTTTGAGTAGGGTATCAAATGAAAGGTATTGAAGAATAGATCACAAAAATATATAACATTTGTGAAAATTTTTAATTTTCCAAAAACCATCAAAATTTAGCGTCCCCCTCCCCCTATACTAATTTCATGTTCACAACACCAACGAAACCCTTTTTATGTGAGACTTAATGCACAACCAATTCATTTTTATTGGATATTCTCTTCTTAATTTATTTAAGTGATCACATTCCGTTCCTAAGATTCGTTTTCAAAGAGCGAAATCAAATCTACGACTCTAATAATGTAGAATTGGCTAGGAATAATGAAATGAGGATTTTGGTAAGTGATGTTAGTGTGTCAATGTTGTGATGATGTTGTATGTTAATGTTGTGAGTGATGTTAGTAGTCAATGTTTAAGGGATGGACAGTCTGAAGGTGGTTTTTATTTAAGCTAACTGACAGGAGAATGAGATAATAAGTTAAAATTGTTTTTAAACTTTTTCCTTTCCTAAGGTTTCTTTATATTTCCTTTCTGTCTCTATTTCTTTATGTTTTATTTCTGTTGGGCTTGTGATTTATGCCCTTATTGTTCAATAATTAGGAAGAATTGTCAGCCGATTTGTGTGGCACATAACTTTCTCGTATCTTATCACACACTTTATTGATGTATATGCTTTTACAACCCATTATTGTCAAATTTATTTTACTGTTTTTCCTCTTTTTACTTTCTTATATATAAAGATAAGGTATTGTGATGGCACGAAAATACGATTTTGATATTTACACGTTTTGAGGTCCCAAAAAAGTAGATTTTAAAAATGTCTCATCTGCGCAGACGCCTTGAGGCCGATTTTGACGATATTTGACATACATCTTCAGAAGATTCATACCCCGAGGCAAAATCTTGATATGAATTTTACCTCCGACCTTGGGGAAATTTAATTCTCAGAGACGATTAAACTTAATCAGGGGCTATCTGCGAGCTACTTTTCAAACCAAAATACTTTTCAAAAATTTTTAAAAACTTTTAATGAGTAAATGTATGTTTATGTGCATGTGGAAGAGAACAAATAGGCGTAGAAGGTTGAAACTTATATGGGACCATTAATGGATTATATATGACCCACCACCTGAATTTAGTAGTTGTATTACATTTAGTAATTCGTACATATAGTAATTCAAGGGTTTATTTTAATATTTGTACACCTATTAACAACAATAGTTCTTTTATACCACTCCTGAGTAATTTAGATACATAGATAACTTTTGGGCATCAGTAGTGTTTGGAATTTAGAATTTAATGAGGATTAGTGCCCAGACGTTCCAGTCCCTTCGGACAACTTAAATTATAAATTATCGATGAAAAGTATGTCTTGCATTTTGGTTTGATTCATGCATTCTTGGTATTTACGTTTGATTTCTATTTATGTGTGTTATATAAATATGTGTGTTTATATAATATTTATACTATCTTTCTCCCTATCTCCAAGGTCTAACAAAATTTTTTTATAGCTTGAGTTTTATTTAGAATTTGCTGGTAAAAGTATGAATGCTTCTGTTGAGAGGTACTGAGTTTGAAATTCCTTATCCTTTGCACACACCTCTTCTTGCATTTCACTGCACTACTCACTGCACTAAACACACTTTCCCCCCCTCTCCTTTGTAAATATAAGAAAAATGTTTCAAAAAATATTTGTGTTCCCCCAGCCCTTTCTTATCCCTTTTTTGCGGTACTTTTTTTGTGCGTGTAAGGATTCCTTTTCTTAAAAAAAATATCCTTCTCTTAGAGTCCTTTATTCACATTTTTTTCCCTAAGCTGGGTTTTTTTCCCTCCCCCTAGTATATCTGGTATTTTCTTCTCCCCCATGTTTCTATATATATTTAAGAGGGGTTGAAATCTTTTTCTGGAAGTATGCTACCCTCTCTCTATTTTCACAGCCTTCCAAAGCACACAAGCTCATTAACTTCTTCCCTCTTCTTGTGTGAATTTCTTTCCTATATATACTTTTTGTCGCCTTTTTTTCTACTCCGAACTTCCTCTATCCTTTAACTTTTTTTATTATAAATTTATACATATATAAAGTATGTATTGATACTTCACGCAAGCAATTTTCTCAGCCTTTTCGTCTGATCGTTTTTTTTTCTTTATTTATAATTTGTTTCTTTATTATTATTCATTATGTTTTTTTGTTTTTTTTTTTTCTTCTTTACTAGTATTTTTTGGCAAGGTTTTTCCCCTTTTTTTTCTTCTTTGACTTAATAAAATAAATTATTTGAATGTAATAAAAAAAAAGTTTTTTGAAACTATTTAAAATTACACTTAAGTATATATAGCTTCATCTTGTTCCAACAAATATGATGAATATTTTTCAAATAAATATTATGCATTATTCTCTCTCTCTCTCTTTATATATATATATATTATATGTGTGTGTGTGTGTGTGTGTGTGTGTGAGTATGTAGGCATATAGAAATATATATATTATATGTATGCATATACTTTATGTTTATATATAGTAAGGTGCTTGATTCTCATTTTAAGAAATACGTGTTTCTCCCGTGATACATTTATTTTCTAAGATACTCTGTACTTAAAGCTTTTAAAAGATGTAGGTAAAAAAATAAAAGTAAATATGTATAAATAAATAAAATCCCGACTGAAAATTCATGTCACGTATTTATATGTACTTCGCTAAGAGGTTTTTTTAAAAAATAAATAAGAAGTGAATACGTATTTTCATGCATATTATATATTGCGGTATAGATTAATTTATTGCTAGAATATATATTATTTATAATAATAATTTCTGATTTTTTTTAAAATTATTTACTTTTATTTACTTAAATATAAGATTTAGGTTGTAAACGCTATGTGAAAATTGGTAGAGGCATTGGAGACAAACTTTCCTACATGGATTTATCTTTTATGTTGGTACAGTAGAACCCCGAAAATCCGAACTAATTGGGACCAGGGTCAGTTCGGATTTCTGAATTGTTCGGATTATGGGGGGGTCTGGTTTTATTGTCGATTAAAATAATTAAATTGTTACTGGAATAGTTTATAGGTATGTTCTAACGTTCCAGCACGAGAAATACCCAGTATTTCTCATAAAAGAAAGAGATATAGAATAATTATGATTATGTTAGAACGTTGAAAAACCTTTTTTGGTATTCGGTTCAGTAGAAATGAAGGGTGGCAAGTATAAAGGAAGAGTATTTCTTGAAATGCATTAAATAGGATTGAGAATAGGAGACGGTTTTAAGAAACATGTAGACACGGCTAAACGCAATTTCGGGAATTTTCACCTAGCCGTAAGTTTGAAATGTCTACTAAAACAAAATTTCTCTGAAAATCCTGCTCATTTAAAACCATTATCAGATTTTTTTTTTTAAATAAATTTTATTCGTTCAATAAATTAATCATTTTTTTCACTACTAGGTACCTGGAACTACAGGAAACAATTCTATGTAATATTATGTATGTTATTGACATCATTAACAATCATTATTCGAATTAAGATGTTACAGAAATACTCTCTTTTAAATTACAGCATATACTAACCCGTACATTTTTTTTTTTTTTAACCCCAAAAGTTGTTCGGAATATCGGGGTTTTCGGATTTGCGGGGTTCGGATTTCTGGGGTTCTACTGTATTTCTGTTTTTGCAGTATAATTTACAATGGCTATATTTTTATATTGGTATATCCATAAGAAATTATAATTAATCAGCAATATTTAAAAATTTTATTTGTAGTTATTTTTGGTTTTCTGCTTAGGTTCGATATAAAGATTAGGTTATGAATTAAATAATACTATAACTACATGGTTATAACCATCCAATTGTCCACTTATGCTCTTTTTGTTTTACATTCTAGTGATATTTATTCTTCACATTTTCTAAAAATAATTATGATAATAAACAATGCCACCAGGTGTTTTGAATTAGGCATTAGGGTGGTCCCTCTGGTAGCATTGGGCTCGAGGAAATTCGTATAATTTCATAAACAACATTATTAGCGTTTCGGTCTTATCGATTAGGTTTCTGGCTATCACGTAACTAATCTGGGTAGTTATGAAGGCTTCGGTAAGCCCTAAGGGCAGTGGACAACGTTCGGGGTGGGCGCTTGTCCTAGGACAAAGGGAGGAGCACGATCCAAAGGTCGCACCAGATGGCGCCTTTTCCTCGTCCCTAGAACTTAAAATGACCTTCCGAGGGTTTGTAACTTAACGCACCCTTCTTTCCCGTATCATATCGACGGTTGTTAGTACAAATGACAAGGTAATTTAGCTAAATTACTGAGCAAACTCTAACCCAACATCCTGGAGGGTCACAAGTTAAGGGAGTTGTTGACAAACTTCTTGGACCTAGTGAAGGGTGAAAGTGACACAATACGGTTTCAAAAAACAATCATGAACAATTAACTCGATGAAATCCGATCTCCACTTTATAATCGAGTATAAAATCTCCCTTTTAAGTTATGTATTTGACATCAATCATAAACAGATCTACGAACAACGTTCTTAATTTTAACTTCAAACTTAACCAGCGCACAAAAAAAGAAGGAATTCATCTGAATTTCAGATGCAGATTGTGTAAGAAACTGCAAAATCTAGTGAGTCTTTCTATAGAAACCAAATAAGATATAGCAAAAGGCAAAGAACTTCGTTTAAAGATCATAGATCATAGAAGAGAATAAGCACTTTTTTATTAATAAGTTTTAGTTTAAATCTAGTTGACACGACTTCTGACATTTCCATTCGAAGTTTCTTCTCAAGTAAATGTTATTGAATTTTGAAAATCTATAGTTTGCTTGTTTAAGATTAAGAACTGATTGTTAAAGTTGTCAGATTTAGGTTATTGTTTAATATTAACAATAAACTTTTAAACATCAAGTAATTTATAAATCGGTAAAAGCTGATCGTACTAAAACGCTGTATGTTCAGTAATTTTAATTTCTTTCATTATAGTTCTATTATAAACTTATATCTTTGATCATTTGATCATGTAAGCAGCCTTTATCCGTCGTAATATGATAAAGGTTAGGATATTTTAAGAATGGTAAGTGAATATCGTATTAACTTAAATCTTATTTTAAAGAAAAACTTTTTATCAATTCCATATGAAGATGCTGATGTACTTTTTTTTCTTTTGGGTTTTAGTCCCGATCAACTGCCAGGGTTATTACAGGACGGGGGTTATCCGGCCACTTTACTCATCTATACTCGATGAGATCATCAGTGAGAAACATGTCTCACCTTTCTGGGATTCGAACTCAGAGCTGGGGTTTAGACCTTGGTTTCAGAGTCGAGTGTGCCTAAAATTCATTAATCTCCTAAATAATATAAATCAGTATAAATGAACCACAATAATGCAATGTTCAAATGGACTTCAGAAAGTTAAGATGGAACTCTTGTGTGCTTTTAATTCTGAACTGCTAAACTTCGTAAGATATTTATTGGTTGTTCAAATCATAAACTTGCGAATACATTATTATTTTTATTTTTATAATTATGTTTTGTTTGTTTTTCATTCTGCAATTACATATAAGTATTTATTTAATCATAAGTGCAGAAAATACATGGTTAGACAAATTAAATATAAGATACTCAACTCATGGAATAAGAAAGTTTTTTCCTTTTTTTCAAATAATTATTAAATGGCGTGTTTAAATTTTTATAAAAAAACATTTTAAGCCTTAAAAGGTGCCTATTAAAAGCATAATGTTTTAAAGCTGTTGAAGGAAAATATTTGCAAAAATAAAATTTGTTGATTTGTACTTGTTTAAGAAGTGCTAAGTTATTATTCTTAGTAATTAATATTTAATACTCTTAACTCGAGTATGTTTAAAAGTTATTCGTATATATATAATTTGTATATTTATAATTTCATTTTTTTATATGAATAATATCTTTACACGTGCGTTGGTAAGGTTCTTACAATTTTAGATGATTTGTTCAATTAGTAATAAAATCTATTCGTGTATTAAAAATATTTCAAGTTAGTTTATCATCATGAATATACTCACTTCAATAATTTATTTCCACAATTAGAGCTTGTTTTTAAAAACAATTATCTTTTTACAATAATCCTTGCCTCTTGCCTGTCTGTCTTATAGATTACTTTTTTATTGAAAATTGCTCTTAGTGCTGTTACTATGTCATATAAAATAATGATGTGGCGCATTAGAGCCCGCGTAGAAAAAAATTGAATTTTTCTCTTGTATAATATGACATATTTGTCATATTATACAAGAATTGGGAAAAATCTTACATATTATTAATCTACCTCAAAAGAGCTTTAAAATTACATGCAATATAAGAAAAAAACTGATATCCACGATTGATACGTCATATAAACATTTTATCTCTTTTTAGATGTGTAGAAGGTAATTTTCATAGTTGTGTTCATTGCGCATGCGCGTTTCATAATTCTTCACCTTATCACATTATTGGCGTGTTTGTTTACATTTAACAAAAACTAATTTGCTGTTTGTTTAATTAAAGTAAATGTTTTTTCTGTATTTATTCTTAAAATCCAACAATCACCAACAAGATAAAAATAGATACTTTTTTACTTTAGCACCCCCCCCCCCCTGTATCCCTTTGTGTTAATACTTATTTAGACTAAGGAACGTATACAAAGTAACACTATATTCCTTAGCCTAAATTTCGAAGGCGAAGGGATATTTAGTCCAATGTACATGTACCTTGGGACAAAGGAATATCACTCTTGTGAATATATAATTGTGATCATATCCCTTAGTTTAATCAACTATTAATAAACTCAATTCAATTTGTTATGTAACATTATTTCTTGTATATTTCGGCAGCAAGCTGAAAGCTGCTTTTCCAAAAAAAAAAAAAAAATAATAATAATAAAATAAAATAACAATTTCGTTGAGATACTGTTTATGTTATTCTCTTAAGATTACTTTTGTAGAAGCTCCCATATCTAATATAAACTAGTTATCAATTCCTAGTGGATTAAACAGCTTGGTTTTCCGGTGAAATCCGCGTCACGAAGTGGATGAAGTCCGACGTTTCGCTTCCACTACTGGAAGCTTCAGGGGTGTGGTGCATCGTGATGTTCACTCGAAGTAACAACAAGGTATGTCTTAATGTTGCTTCGAGTAAACATCACGATGCACCACACCCTTGAAGCTTCCAGTAGTGGAAGCGAAACGTCGGACTTCATCCCCTTCGTGATGTGGATTTTACCGGAAACCCAAACTGTTTATTACGAGTCTACGCTCCTAGTGGATTTATTTTTTGTACGCTAAAATTTTGAAGATATCGTTGTAATTTATTTACGTATTTCAATGTATGTGAGAAATGTTTATCCGAGTTTGTCGTACAGGTATTTTTTTTCTGATTAAGACGAAGGTCGAAGAATAGAGAGAGAGAATAATGATTTATAAAGCCCAGAAGGTAGAGGGAAGGATTTACATGCAAAATCAGGCTTAAAGACCTCTAAGAGATTTTTCACTTCTGGGGAAAAAAATATGTATATATAAATATAACTTGAGTCAAGAGGATAGAAAAGGTAGGAGAGAGAAAAATGCAGTTTAAAGAGGGGGAAAAAAAAAGAGAAGAATTTTGCGGTTTATTTTAATATTCGGAGACGAAATGGGGGGTTGGGGGTTGGGGGGGTGATAATAGTGCGCTGGCCAATTTCCTGGGGAGTCGAAATCCAACCTATTTTCCATTCCCGGAGCAATGCTTCTGAATAATGAACTAAGAGCTGAAATAATCTTTCAGGAGGAAAACTTCTCTGCAAGGCAATTTTAGAAACCGCTGGAGAAAGGGGCGAAAGAGTGGAGTAGGGAGAGACCTCCACTTAATAAATATATACTGCCCTGGAAATCTTCACTACTGACTCCAGGGAACTGATGAAAGAGTTGCTCAAGAGGAAAAAAAAAACTTTTACCAACTTTGACTTCGCACTTTAATTCTTTTAGAACCTTTTTTAGATAATTTATTTATATCAGCTAAGTGATAATGATGTTTATACTTAGCAGTAGTTTTCTTTAAAGTTTAGTTAGAATAACTAGATCGTTCTTTTTAGTTCTACACCATTTGAAAGAAGTTTTTTTTCTTATTATTCCAGGGGGCTTTTACACCCGAAGATAGGTCAGCCCATAGAACAAACCCGGGTTAAGGACAGATATCTTCACACACTCGTGTGAAGATATGCTCATTAACCATGACCCCCCCTCCCATATACTTGTATTACAAACAAGAGTATCATCATCATGGTTTCCAGGCCGAAACCTGGTGGCACCACTTTTTCGAGGAGCTTCCCACTTGTTTAAACAATGCTGGGTGGCATTGAGCAGGGGGCCCGGTCCGGGAATCGGACCCAGAGCTGTGTTCAGAATCAGAAGCGGCCACACATCCACCTTCTGACCCTGCTCGAGGCTGCTTAACTTGCCTTATCGCAAGGCGAACGCTCTTGCCTCCGAGCCACCCAGGCCCCCTTTATTTTGGAAGTTAAGAAGTTTTAATTATATTCAAGTAGATATATTTTAAGAACATTTGCGCTTGTGGAGTCCATAATAAAATATGTGCAAGCCTCTCTAAAAATACTTAATTACTGCAAAGCGCATTCAACCTATCAATAAACCTGTATGTACCCAAATTCGCGAGACTTATTTTATGATTTGCTGCTGCTGCTACAGCTACCGCCTAGGCACTGATGATGTCCTATTGATATGGCATCAAAGTTATTGAGACAGTAAAAGAGGCTGGTTGATTGCGCTTAGTGAAAATAAACAATTGTAATAAAAATTATTTGTGGAAAGTCGTATACTTTCCTCGAAATAAACATACGTTTTTGTTTTCATCTATCGAGATTTGAATAAATTTATTTTGAGATAAAATTTATTTATTGTAATATTAATGATAATGTTGAGGGTCCAGTGGCAAATCCGATAGCCCTTATAATTTGGCGCGCGTTTGTCTATCTGTCTGGAGTTCGTATAACTCACCTGTATCTCTGAATGAAAATGTATCCAACATAAATATTTGAACCCTATAATTTATGTTATGTGTATGTGCAGTTACCCAAATGCAGGGAAAATATAGGGAAGCCCCTAAAAAACATCTCCCAAAATTTTGCAACGGATATGAATCATTTTTAGGTGGGGGAATGTAATAGGAGGACCCTTTAAGTACAAATATATTTGGTTTCGTTTAATTACCAATTCATATTTGCGCCCTGTGTCCTTCCAAATTGAGTTTTTCGTGAGTTCCCCCTCTATTTTTGTAACAAATTGGTTTGGTCTGAAAGCAATATTAAAATGATTATTTCATGCATGCACTGATTTAATGTTTTANTAAAGAATGGACATATGGTTCTTGCGCAGGGGCTGAAGATGGCGATGAAAATATTGTTTGTAGCTACTGCCAAAAAAAAAAAAAATCCTACCGCGGGTGGGCAAGCCGAGCGAATTTCCATTGGAAATTTGTAGTATAATTGTTGAGCAGTTTAAACTTCTTTCAAACTACTACGATTATACAAATACTACGAATTTCCAATGGAAATTCGCTCGGCTTGCGGATACCCGCGGTAGGATTTATTTTTTAAATTTATTTAGTTTATTGTGATTTATTATAAGAATACAATTTTATATCATTATAAAATAAATATTTATATTGAATATCGAGAAAATAGACAATTATGATAATTAAATAATATGATTGTAAGAGATGGTGAGAGGTGCTTGCTGTGGTCCTAACCACCTTTTTTGGATTTTTTTTTTTTTTAATTAACATTGGAACTTTGTTTGGAGATGGTTAGAGGTGGTTCCAACCATCTTTTTTTGAAAAATGTGAAAAAATATATATATTTTAAATAGATTTTTGTTTTAAAAAAATGGAGAATTTTTTTTATATAATCTTTTTTTAAATACTCCTGTGATAAACATATTCTATTTCTCTGTTGTTTGTTGGATTATACCATTAAAAAAAATCCAACATACCCTTTAGTTCAATGATGAAATAGTATAGTTAAAAATAATTGATGTTTTTGGCAGAACCTATGTTGGCTATCTCCTCGGGGTTGAAAGGAAAAAAAAAAAAAACAAAAAAAAAACATACATACATAAAAAAAGTGTTAAAATTTAGGGACGATTCAGAATGGCCTGAAACCGATTTCCATGAAATTTTTTTCAAAAATTCGCATTATAAAAATTTTGAAGCCATTGCAATAGCTTAATTATCTTCGCTAAAAAAGATTGACACAACACAAAAATATTTCACAGTCACATTTTTATCAGGTATGCATTTATTTTTGTTATTTGATGTGCAATGTATAGTGTTAATCTCTCTCTTTATGTCCTCATTATCTGGGAAACTAAATTTTTTTCCGAGACTTACTATATTGTTTTGTTACAATAACAGGTCATTTTTTTGTGTAGTTAGTTAGTTGTAAATAATACCAGCCCATAAAAACCAAGTTTTTATAATAAATCCTTTATATTTTTGCATTTTAGTTCTGAAGGGAAATATTGGTTTTCATTCATTTCAATTTTAAATAAATAATTTAAAATTNTTAATATTGGAACTTTGTTTGGAGATGGTTAGAGGTGGTTCCAACCATCTTTTTTTGAAAAATGTGAAAAAATATATATATTTTAAATAGATTTTTGTTTTAAAAAAATGGAGAATTTTTTTTATATAATCTTTTTTTAAAAAAAATTTGGATTTTTTTGTAGAAAAATTAGAATTCTTGGTAGTTGGAGATGGTTCGAGATAGTTTGAGGTGCTTAATGTGGATGTAACCACCTCTAACCACATATTAACAAGAACCTGTGTCCGTATGTGTTTGTTGATTTGTTGGTGAATCTATGTGTTGCTTACTGCACCACATTACTTAAATATAACACAGTTAAAGTAGGAAATTTATGTTCTCTTTAAGTATAATATGTTTGATGAATTTTCTTTCCTTTTATTTATTAATAATTTATTTTGACTATTTGATTAGAAATATAAATGTATGCCATTGTAAATTAAAATACTTATCTTTTCCAAATAAAATGGGCTAAATATTATCGAGTGAAAATCAATCAAAAATAAAAACTAAAGAATTTTATCACAAGGTTAATTCACTATCACAACATTGTTATAAATATGATTAAAAACCCTGAGAAAAAAAAAAAAAGTTAGAATCTTTATTTTTAATTGAATACCATGATGAATTTCTCAGTTAGGTACAAATCAATTTTAGGTATAACATAAATACGGTGTTGTGCAAGAAGCTCATTAGGATAACTAAATCCTTCGATGTAATAAGCCAACATCCCTCCAATATCCCTTATATTTTGAGAGGCAAGCCCCAAACCTTTGTGACTTACATTGAAAAGGTATCGGGTATCAATAAGATCCCATTTCTAACTTGAAGAGGGAAGGTATCATCTTCAAAATTGAATTAGATAGATTCTCATCTCACTGAAGGCTTGGTCGAATTGAAAACACGAAAGTAGGAAAAAGAAGGAGAATCTAGAAGAAAAATAAGGGCGAATTTCCTAGAAAAAGGTTGATTTTTTTTTATAAATTTATTTACTCTTTACAAATGGTTAGCTCATATTTATTTTCGTCGCATTTGATTATAGTGAACAAAATTACAATTTGATGAAAATTACGTTTTTTCCTTGATAACATTACGTAATAGTATAATACCTGTACACTTTTTTCAATCAAGTTGAATAAATATAATTAAATTGATGATTGTCCGAATAAATTAAATATATGTATGTATATGTGTTATATTTGGTTTATGACACAAGGAAGTAGAATCAAATGTCTGAAGTTCACATAGAGTTAGAGATGATGTCGATATTATGACATTAAATTACGAGAAAGTTACTTATATTTATTTATTTAATTTTAATAATTATATTCTTATTATTATTTTATATTTATAATTTCTTTGCTGAACATATTTGCGCCCTTCTCAACGATTTTTTAAAGAACATATTTTTAGGTATCTTTTTAGGGTTTTGTAGATACTTCTCAAAACCCTTATGCCGAGGTTGATGTGTTTGTCCGTCCGTCGCTCTTTGGTTCATAGCGCCCGAACCGTTAAAGCTAAAAAGCTGAAATTTGAAACACTGGCGTAACTTCCGGGCCCAAACACAGAGAAAATACACAAAAGTTAAAAATTAAATATGCGCATGCGCTATTAAAAAAAATGTGGTAAACTTAAAATTTTATATTTTTTTTAATTTTCGAGTGGGTATCAAATGAAAGCTGTTGAATAGTAGGTTAAAAATATATGAATATTTTTTTTAAATTTTGCTTTCCTTATTGGTCTGATAAATCAAAATATACAAAAAAATGCCCCCTCCCCCAACCACTATAGTTCAGCTGGTGGCGCGATAAAAATTCCGGGAGTTCATTCTAAATTTTTAAAAATTGCCAATTTTAGTCGCGAAAAAGTGAAGTGCGCCCAAATTTTACTTTTTGAAAATTTTGAGTTGGGTATCAAATGAAAGCTGCTGAAGATTAGGACACAAATTTATATGTGTTTTTTTAAATTTTGCATTCCATATTGGTTAAAAAAAATCAAAATATACCCTAAAAATTCAGTATAAGTATTAACTGTAGTGGCTTATTGAAAATAAACGGATTAATTCTGCTTTCTGGCTTTTATATAGGATCCCCCTTTGTGCATTGTAGGCTCGAATAATGTCCTTATGCTTCCATAAAAGCATGGAACATTTATTTATTTTACACTAAACCATTTTATCTGAAAATCAATCAATTCTATTCGGATTCAACGTTATGAAACAAACTGCATTTAAATATTGTTATAAACATTTTTGACAGTAAATATATTTGTATTTCTCTAAAGATTTTATCTATAAGTCACTATGTTATATTGTTCTTTGACGTATATTATACTATATTCAATCTATTCCCAATCAGTTAAGATTAACATATTTTAATTATATTTATAACACATGTACTTAATCCCTCTCATTTGCTTCTGTAATCATTGTAATATAATACGTGATTTTCATAAACAAAATTCTCTTAATATGTATATTTGTTATAGGTTTACAGATAATTTTCTCAATGTATCGTCATTTGTATGTTTTTTTTTAATATGTATTTGATAATATTTAAAAACAAATTTGTTTTTGCTGTAAATAAACGCTTAATTTATTACTTTGATTTTCAAAGTGGATATATATTTTGTTTTTGTCTCTATAATATAATAATTTTTCCTCTATAATATCATTGGAGATATGGTGTTTATGCAAGATTTATTTGAAAATAACGCATGTTTTCGAGTTAAAACTTAAATGACAGGATTCATCGTTGACTAAATTAATTGAATGGAATCTAGTTCTCCAAACAATTCTGTCACTTAATTTAAACGGTGCGACAATATGGATCTTAAACTATTGAAGATTTTAATTGTAGGTACAAACTAAAGTCAGCGTAGAAAATAAAACTTAATAAACCCTTTATTATTTATTTTGAAGTTCAAAGTTATAATAAACAAAACCAAAGAAAGCTAAAAAAAATTTCTTGCAAAGAGTTTCTTGAAGTTTTCAATTCTTGTGAAGTTAGATCTTTTAAAGAGTAAAAAGCAAACTTATATGACGTTTCAACCCCTCCTTGGGTAACACACACACACATATCATTTATATAATCGAAAAGCATCCCGACAGTGACGACGACGCACCTCGAAATTTATGTTATTTCTAAGCTAAGGCAACCACATTTATTCCAATAAAAATAAATGATTGTTTTGATTTGTTGGTCTTTAAATAGATATAACAACTCATCGAATTTAATTAACTTAATTATTTTTTTTCTAATAATTAAAAATAAGCATATAATTAACAGAAATTTTTAATGCAGGAATATGTTTTGTTCCAGAAGTACCTAAATTTTCCGAGCCGATTGCCAACGTGACAGCTCCCATCGGAAGGGAGGCCATTCTTGTCTGCGTCGTTGACGACCTTTCTTCATATAAGGTATATATATGAACATACGTAACAACATATTTTCTTTATGCATGTTTGTTTTCAATATTGCCGAAACATCTTCGCAAAGATCACTGCAATGCATAATTTAACTGCTACAATGCGCAGCAGCTTATGCAAATGCAGCGATCGCCCTTTTCTTACTAATTGAACGTGTGGTGCGAATTAATTTTATAGAATTTAGCTATAAAAAGTTTTGGGCGTGTGCTTGTTTGTGTAATGATAACAGGTGTAAAAATAAACCGATTAGAACGTAATATGGCTCACCGGTGCAGAAATTAATTGTGGAATTCGGAAATTCCACAATTAATTTTTTCAAAAAAAAGGTCTTGGCCTCCATTTTGGTTCACAATTAAAAAAACGTTTCTTTGCATGATATATATGATGTATTATAAATCTTTTAAAGGTCTTGAAGAGTAGGAAAATAATATCTAATCATTGATACAAAAAAAAATCATATTTAAACTGCATTTTGAATAATTGCAAGATAAAAAGAACTTTTTATATACTACGTTTTTAAAATTTTCTTAAACCGTGCCATCGATATATTTGAAATAATATATAATCGATATATTTCCTGTTTTGCTGTCATTTAATGTTTATCTCTTATTTATAAACTTAGAATAATACTATATATAGAAGGAGCATAGAATCAAAACAACAAGCAATTACTGATAAGGGACTGAAGCCAACTTTCGCCGAGGGGTTGTGTCCATTAGACCAGGGGACCAACAAAACAACACTCTTTTTTTTTCATTTAAGCTGGAGAAGGTTGGCCACGCTTTAGTAACTATTCAAAGCCCGCTCACAAACGTCAAGAAAACAAGCCCTGCCATTGGTTATTGTTTACGTTTCACTCTGACGTCATTTTTTTCAACTCGCCCGTCATGATATAATAAACATTATTTTTAGCATATTTCAAGCTAAAATAAGATAAAACACAAAAAAAATATNTATATATATTAGGTATAGTAAGTCAGTTTTATTTTTTAACTAGTGGCTGAAGGTTAGACATGGTTACTGGTTTTAGTTGTTGGCCTGTCTTTTTCTACCTATGAAAAAGATATATAGTTGTATATAAATGCCAATATCATGAACCATTATTCTTTATTTGTGAGATTTATATGTTCCTTTATTTATTTGTATTATTTATTTTGCGATTTCTCTTTACTTTTGGTGTCTATTTTACGTCAATGATGGGGGTTACCTAATTCTTTTATTATAATATCTTGTAGATAGATGGCATCGACACCTTCAGTAGAAGCGACATCAAAAATTAGTTTCAATGTACCTCCTTTTTTTTACTTCCTCCTTTTACTTTTGGATCGAAAGAAGTATTGTACTCGTAGATAGCTACTTTACACTTCTATAAATATAATCAAACTTGTAGAATGTGTGTCAAATATTTTGCGAATAAAACCCAAATGAGTAGGTCCTTTTATCCTTAAATGAATGACCTTTAGAATCTTCCTGTATTACAATTTGATGGTAACATATAGTGCGTTATGTGTATACATTTGTCTGTAATGCTATCTAAATTAGTGTTAGTTTGGTTGATTGGTACTGGCAGGCCAGGAATGATTAAACTGAGCCAATGTTACTCAGTGGAATTGAGTTGAATCTATGCCTCGACCCTTTAATAGAGTTGTATCGAATGATTGAGTTTGCTCGTCGCTTGATGGACATTGGTCGGTCAATTCACTTAACTTAGCAATGTGGCTATCTGGTTGCCTCTTTGTGTTCACCCCATGTTGACATTTCTATTGTCTGCGTATGGTATAGTGTATGTTGTTGGGTTAGGATTGATTATTACTACCTTTTTGCTGTTAGAAATAGCTTTTATAATTCTTTAATAAAAGTAGTCCTCCAATTAGTGAGGCACATAGCTTAAACAGCAGATGCAGACTTTTAAAGGTATTAATAATAAGTGGGAGTTAATAAAAAATAAAGGTTTGTGATGAGAAACCAATGGGCATAGATGGTAGAAACTTATAGTGGACATACAATGGGACAATTATGTTCTACCATCCAAATTTCATTAAAGTTAGATAAATAGTTTATAAGATTTGATAGTTCGTAAAAATTGTGGACAGTCCGACAGAGATTTGGGACTAATAATATTCCGATTTTTTTTTAAATCGGTGACGAGAAATGCTATTCTTTAGAACTATCTTTTAGCTTCTCTTTTCTTCGGTAATCCTGGAAGAAAAATACGTTTTTCAGAACGACCGCAATACCCCCTTTACATTCGGTAAGCTCGGTTGCAATAATTCTTATTTCATTGGTATAACATAACTCCTCGTTTATTCTGGTAGTGAGCAGAAAATTGAGCATGAAATAGAGTAGTCCGAGTAAGTAAACAGGTTTATCACGCTGTTCATGTTCCTGACACTCGCTCTACACGTTGCTTCTCTCGTTGGCGGATGTCAAAGGAGAGGAAGCGCAAGTGGCTGAAAGGGCTTACACTTGGCTCTTCTACTTAATTGTCTTAATCCAATTTTGCCGAGCTAATATTTTCAAAAATTCTTAAAATATCAGAAAATGTTCTCGATTTGGCTGACATTTGAAGCAATCATATCTCTTTATAAGAGAAATATTCCCACTGAATTGCGTCTTGCTATTTTGAAAATATCGCAACATTTAAAACTTTAACGCTAAATAATTTGGGAACTGTTTTGGCATTATCAACAAATGAAGTATCGATAAAAATCTGTTTAAGATAATGGACAACATGTCGCTTTGAAGCTGTTTCTTCTTCGTCGTCTTCCATTCTCGGGTAATGAATAGGAAATAGTGAAGTGGTTATGTAAACACTCACTGCTTTTGATGCTGCCACAAATTTATTTTGGGGACTAAATACAACAGCTGAATTTAAACATTGCATAAAATAAATAAATTACTTAAAACATTTAACATTCTATACTTGAGATGTATAAGTCTCCCTCAGTTTTAAAATAGTCCCTAGAGGCCTTATTATCTAACTAGATATTAAATTAGATGTGACCTTTACTCTAAATTGTTAGTATTGGTAATAAATAAGGGTGTCAAGCTACTGTGTGATCCTAACATAAGGTAATATATGACATTACCATGTGGGTTCTGTTCGTCGTCAATTGAATTAAAAGACTGACACTGACAGTGTAGTCTGCGAGTAAGAAAGAGACTGTCATCATTATAAAACCAAAAGGATCGTAAAATGAATTGCTCCGACTCCCTGTATTGGTTGACTGAGTCTGGGTTCCTGCCATTCAGTAAATCCCTACGACGTTTGTTCCCTTTTCTAGATTTAATTTTGCATAACGAGCGTAAGAGGGGGTGTAGAAGCGACAAGACGAGGAGAAAGGGGTCTCGGTGTTGAATCACGCAAGTTAACGAGCACGGGGGAAATGCCGGTGGCGTCGAGGATAAAAGAGAAACTAAGAAGGGAGAGATTTTTTTCAAAGTATAAGAAGATATAGGAGTAGTTTTCTGAAAAGGATGAACTGAGGGGACAATAGGGAGAAAGAAAAAGAGATCGACTTAGAGAGGAAATTGTTACTGAAGAGAACGGTGTATGGGTATTGTGAGGAGGGTTTTTATTCGGTCGGTGGATGAGTAATTTCAATTATCCGTGCATTTAGAAAGGGAGAGATGAAACCCGGATAGGAAGGGGCTGTGGAGAACTCGAGGGCTAGTTAATTGTCACGAAAGACACTCTTCGCATGTGGCGAAGGGAAAGGCGGGATATCCTGACATTTCTCTCCCCACGCCTGCTGCCAATGCAACCAATACACCCTTCGGAATACGATGCGAACAGAGATGTCAAATGTCACAAGGCTGTACCCTGTCAAAGTTTATAGGGAGAGAAAAAAAAAATCTCGGGCATCGAAAAACTTTTATACCGTACAATATTCCCTTGAGGTTTTCCAGTGAAGACGGGAACCAAAAGCTAAAATGTCAATCAAGGGTCCCCGGAAACCCTCCATTGTCATGTTAATGCGTTATTTTGGCGGAATTCTGTTCGGAAAACCGGGTGTTTTTTTTTAGAGGGTTATGTTTTCATTACCATTTTTCCCTCTTCTGTTGTTACACTTGGACCGAAAACTGTTTTTGGAAAAGCAGCAACAATGGAAATTTAAACTGTACAATGCTAACAATCGGCGCCGTGCGTAGCAGATCAAACATTTACCCTAACAGTGAAAGTGTTAAGCAGTACGGTCAGGGCTGAATCGATGGACGCTTATAGGTGGCAACCATTGTCCTCGGACCCCTCTCACAAATGACCCTTCCTGCGTTAATACGCACCACAAACATAATGCGCTACCGACATCATTATGTCGCCTAGCTTCCCCCCTTGCGGTATTAGTTTCTATTCACAAACCAAACACTATTTGGTGAAAGTAAGAATAGGCATTCAAACAATAAAACCGTTTTCCATTATACTTTAACAAAAAAAAGCAAACGAAATCTAAAATAGAAAAAAAATCAAATGTTCCTCCTTTCTCTTATCCTTCTGAGTATTATAGAAAAAAGATCTAGATTATTATTAATAGAAAATTCTCCAATTTTCACCTATCGCTTGATAAAAATCAATTGAATTGAGTTTTTGAGTCAAGGTTGTGTTGTTATTATTTCTTTTTTTTATTCTAAAGTTCAATTACATTATAGTAAGGTAGACAAAAAAAGGTTCAGATTGGGCTTTTTATTCCTTATCACAGTGGAAAAAGAAATTTTTACTATTATTGAACTTCCTTGGTCTAAAATAAAAAAGTAGTAATCTTTAAAAAGTTAAGACCTGAGTTTAGATTTTCGGCATGTTTAATCGTTTCAGGTTCTCCTGAACGCGATTTGATTATTTTGTAGCTTGTCCGATCTTAGTACTATTGTTCAAAGAATAAAGTTTTTAATGAATATAATTATGGCCCTCACAAAAATTATATTACAAGTGTACCTATTCTGTAAGTATAGAATCATTTTTTTTAACTCGACGGTTGTAAAATTTGATTGTTTGTTGTAGTATTGATTAAGTTATTTAAAGCAATAATGTTTTCACAGACTGCGTTTTGACTTGACTGTTTCCACAAAATTTTTATTTTCTGCTTACCCGCTGAGGATCCACTTTTCTATGAATAAACTATTACCAGGGTACACATAGCATCATATACTAAAACAATAATGTTTTCACAGGCTGTGTTTGTACTTGACTGTTTCCACCAATTTTTCTAAAAATAATTAATTCAAAAAGTGTTTATCATGATAAGTTACCTTCCTTATATACTGAACATTAATATGAACTCCCTAACTATGAATATGAACTCCCTCAAAGACTCCCTGAGGCTATAATATGCCTACCGGAAAACTTGCCGCCACGCGCCAGTTTCCAGTCTACGTCTTACATCTTAATATTAACTTAGTATTAAATTATTCTGAAAGACCATAACTTATTAATTACCAATATTTAATTATATTATTGCTATAAACCATACACATCTTAACTTTGATGTGTATATTGAATAAATAATTGTTTTTAAAAACTTATTCCGTTGAGTAGTGAAGATTACTTGTATTATATAATTATAATATATATTTTTTTTCATTTTTTTTAAAACAAGATGATTTTGTGAAGATATTTATGAATAAAAGAGGTACATACGATAATTCACTTTAGTAAGATTAATTATGACATCCAGTTTACTTTTTTTTCACATAAAATTCAATTTTTCACTTCATCTTCAGGTCACTTTCTGATTCTAAAAGAAGGAAAACAAGCTTCAAAAAGAAAGAAAGAAAAAAATACCAGAATATTACCACAATTTTTTGTTGTACTCCTTAGGGGCCGCTTATGTTTAGACCTCATGAGAGCTTTAAAAAGATTCTTCTAACAAGGAAAAGATTTGTTTTTTTTGGAGGGGCCGAAAGAAAGGGGTAAAAGGGTGCCCCTTTAAAAATATATGGGGGGATATCCCAAATGGAGCGGTGAGGCGGTCCCATCAGTCAGACGCTGTAGACCATCCATCACTTGAGTCCCTCTCAAGGCCTCCCATTTTACCAATATCCACTGGCTAATGCTCCATAATTTGCTGGGCAAAGAGTCCTTTTACTATGCAGTGCTGAAGAGAGCAGGCTCCACTCTGACAGATCACTTCTTTGACACACTATTACTCATTCTTTTCTCTGCCTCTTAACTCTTCCATTTACCCTCCTTTTTTTGGCCTTATCATTTTTAGAATTGAGTAATTTTTTTCTCCTCATAGCTTCATCAGTTAAAGAAATAGACAACATGGTTGACTTGATACTTTAAAAGCTTTTCTGTCTAACTCTGACATCGAAATTTAACTGTATCTAGTAAGCAAATAAAAAATTAAATAAATTAATAAATTGGTAAGGCGTGAATTCTCATGTAAAAAGGGTTTCGTTGGTATTGTGAAACAAAATTAGTAAGGGCGAGGAGGGGGGGGGGCAAAAAATTTCGATGTTTCTTAACAAAATGGCGCCGAAAATGAAACACTAACCCTAAGTGGTATATATATTTGTAATCTACTCTTCAATACCTTTCATTTGATACCCCACTCAAAATTTAAAAAAAAAATTTTTCGAGTGACATGAATTAGCAGCCATCTTGGATTTCCAGTTAATCAGATCGAGTTGCTAATCTTATTTTTTCATTGGCCCAGCAGACCGCACATTTTGCATATTTTTCTATATTTTTAGTAATAGCGCAAGTACGGTTTTAGGGGGGGGGGACACGAAAAATTTCGATGTTTTTTGACAAAATGGCGCCGAAAATTAAACACTTCCCCCAAGTGGTATATATATTTGTAATCTACTCTTCAATACCTTTCATTTGATACCCCACTCAAAATTTAAAAAAAATATTTTTTTCTCGCGATGTGAATTATCCGCCATTTTGAATGTGAACAGCTGATTATTTTGAGTTCTCTATATTTTTCCTGTGTGCGCGTCAAAACGATCTTTAATACTGGTAAGTTTCACGCTTTTATCTCTTTTGGTTCAAAAGTTATTGGAACCGTACAGAGTGACAGACGGACACAGGAACGATACTATAAGGGTTTCTTTTTTTGGTTTTAACAACGAAACCCGAAACCCTAAAAATGATTGCTTATTTAAAGACTTGCAAAACTGCTGAAGGAAAAATATGAGTCTAACAAATTTCGGACAAAACTTACGAATGCACATAGTGAAACTGAATTTAAGTTCTAAAATATTTGATTGAATTATTTTTGGTCCCGTTTCTGTCCGTGTGTACAGCTAATATATTTTAAAAATTACTCGTCCGATTTTTATAAAAATTGGATACTAGGTCTTAATTTGCCCATTGTTCGTTCCGTACAAGGTGCAACATTCTGCTCCTAATTGATTCTCTCAGCAAAAAATGGTAAACAATTAAGTTGAGTGCCAATTAGTGAGGTACATAGCTTCCTTGCATCTTATCTCTTACTTTATTGATGCTATGCTTTTAATTTATTATTCAATTTAATTAATTATTTAATTATTTTGCTACGGAGCGGAAATACCGAAGCTATATCCGGTATATTGGAGGTATCGTTCTGAACGAAGACATATTTTTATGTCTCTATATTTCAAAAATTCCAAGACAGATATCTTTTTGAGACAGTAGGGCATTTCTTTTTTGTTCAGTTTTTGCAAACCAACATGTCTTAATAACTTATCCTAATTTTTAATGGAATTAAATTTGTTGGTCATTATTAGCCCATTGTTAGTCCCATATAAGTATCAACCTACTTCGCCCATTTATTTCTCTTCAATATGTACGCAAACATGCATTCATTTAGACTAACATCTTTAAAAGTAATCATCCATTTTTTTTAAAAAAAAAGTTTGATGCTTTAAATTTGGATGTCGACAATGTTTAATCTCCAACATTTGTTTTTCTTTTACACGAAAAAATTATTAGTTTAGTAATATTTAATTACAGAAATTTGTTTATTTAAGCGCAAGTAGTTGTAATTTATTAATTTAAGCGAAGGCGGTTGAAATTTATTAATTTAAGCGCAGGCTGTTGAAATTAATCCAGGTATAACAAAAGTTTTTCAGAACGATTACAGAGCTTCCGCTACCTTTGGTAACCTTAAAAGCAAACGAAGTTTTTAGTGTAAAGCAGACTTCAATTAATGAAGCTTATAAAGAAGATAATGAATAGATTTGATGAAGATTAAAAAAAATGCGTGTTATAGTTATTTAAGATTTTTTCTGTATTTTGACTGATTTCACTGTAATTGCTAGCTATTTTGAGGGCATTATTGAGTAAAAGATGTCAATATTGTGGCTTTCCGTGTCTGAAATCCAATAAATACTAATAAACCTTTCAGGGCACGTCGGAGATTAAATGCAGACATTGAAAACCTATTCGTTTGCTAGATCCTTCAATAAAAGAACATGCTGTACTTCATTGTCAGCTCTTAAGTAATTATTTCCTTAACAATGTTATAATTAATATTTTATTAACAAAACTTCTTCCCAGACACCTGCAATGACTTCAATATGGGACTTATAATCACAGAAATATTTCAGATTATTATGTATTCAGGACTCACTCATTCATTTAAGTGTCAGGACCTGCAATCAGTCAGGTACGATTAGGACATCCCCTGGGATGAAAAGCCAGTCCATATTGAATTCAACCAAATATCAATCTCAATGATTCTGTTCACGATTTGATCCTTGCAACTTGCAATCGACACAGCGTCTTAAGATTCCAAACAAAGCCACTATCACCTTTCTACTGATGGTACCTTACATTTCCTGACCTTTCCAGTAAAGCCGTATTTCGCTGGTTTGGAAAACCAAACGCAACTATTGTACTACTCGTTTTATTGTAGTCGTTTCACATATTGCTGAGTAAAATTAATTCTTCCTCCCGGGCATTTATGTATTTTCACCTGTAGAATTTTTTTTTTCTGTTATTTGTCACTTTTATTAAACATTTTATTCTGATCGATGTTGCATCATCAAAAGTAAACTCTTCTAAAATAACTATTAGCATATAATTACTTCCTTTTACTATTTATCTTAAAAAATAATTATCATTAAAAATATGAATACTTAACTAGCTGTGATAATTTTTATTTTCAATTAAAACCGTCTTTGTTTGCTGAAACATTAAAATAAATGAATAATTATTTCCATGTGGTCTATTTGCATTGCACCTCAGTTACAATTTTTTTTTATTTATCTCACGTTTTTACCATTAGCTTTATTTATTTATTTATTTTTTAAATAATTAGTTATCTCTTAATTCTCTTCGTTGTGTTTGGCATAAATCAGTAATCTTACTTTATTGATGCTATGCTTTTAATTTATTATTCAATTTAATTAATTATTTAATTATTTTGCTACGGAGCGGAAATACCGAAGCTATATCCGGTATATTGGAGGTATCGTTCTGAACGAAGACATATTTTTATGTCTCTATATTTCAAAAATTCCAAGACAGATNATATTTATATATTGGAAATACTTAGTCTATACTGTTAATTTTTGCTTGAGATATTTCATAATTACTTTAAGTTTAAAAATTAAGGATTATTATCATAGGGTAATTTCTCTGCTCACTTATGTACTAGTTTTGTGTTTTCTGTGAACTTATCTTCTTATTATAATGTTAAGTTTGTGTATGTAACCTGCTAAATACATTGGGTTGAAAAAATATTATAAACCGAAGGAAACAATTAAAAGCAAATTATATAATTAAAGATAACAACAGAATAAATATTACGTTTGATTAAATTTTAATTGAAATTTTGATGGCAGGTCTTTACTTGCTCAATGCTAGTTCCATAATAACTTACACCTTCTGGGCCCATTATTTCTTGTTTTCATCTACACATATATGTTTAAATAATTGCAAGACAAAAAGAACTTTTTATATACTACGTTTTTAAATTTTATGTTGAATCATGCGTAATGTTGATAATATGATTGCTATTGTTATATAATGTTAGTAAAAAAAAAAAAAAAAAAAAAATAGTTCTGAAATTATTTACTTCACATTAATGACCATCTAGAGAACTTATCTTAAACCTATAAAAGGACAAAACTTTGTACAACGAATCTTGCCAACACTGAATCTAAACCGTGCCATTGATATGCCTCCGTAAGGGGACGGTAAGAGAAGAAAAAGAAAAATGTGTATAAATAAAGTAGGACAGATTCAGAAAAATTAAACAAATACCTAGGACACAAGTAGTATAGTGTTAATAACATTGCTTCATTAGCTGTTTTCTTCTGATTGTTAAAATAGAGTTTTAAACTGCAGTGTGTACAGTGGGTAAGTTGGAGATAAAAATAGCAAATTATATAAATTAAATAAACTATTTAATTTAAAAAATGTGACAACATTTTAGATTTTAAAATTATAAAACGTTTGTCATATTACATAGTTAAAACCAATTATTACTACAAAAGTAATTAGTCTAAATCAAAGCCACTTAAACAAGGAGTTATGATTCACTTCACTCATTGGGATTTGTTCCATGATTCTAAATATAAATAATATTTCCATAATTCTATGAAAATGGATCAGGCCTAACGGGAAAACTATGTAAAAAAGGCGACATAATACATTCTACCTCAACGGTGGTGTGGAAACGAATGGATTGTTGTTACGTGTTTAGTCTAAGCAATTTATGCTTTTTTGGGGCGTATTAAGTGAAAACAGTATCTCATTCGTAAAAAAGGTATAGAACCAAACTTGTAGAGAATAATAAAACTTACAATTTGTCATATAACTATAATTGTCGTCCGATTAAAAGTACGCGAGATATTAGGGAAATCCAATTTTCGTGACCTTTGACCTCGAATATCTAACAATGCCGGCACGATATCGATGGGGACTTTTCACACCCTTCTTATAATGCCTAAATAAGGATGAGTGCAAAAATTCAGCTTTATTGGATTTATTGGGCACAGAGCCTCCTTGTTTGCCTTATTTCAATAGGGCTATTAGCTGGGTATAACTATTAAAATCTATGTTTTCAACCTTAAAATGACTGTTCTAAACCTTTAATTAATGAGTGTTAGGCTTAAGTTAATGACTGTTCGGTTTTTTCAAACCTGAAAATTGATTTAATGGAAAAAACTTCCATTTATCTTATTCATAAAAATTCCAAGTTAATTGAATTTACATTATTAGAAAATTAATGAGGTCCTTTTGGATTAACCAGATTCCCAACTCGCGAGGGCCTGGATTAATGAGAGGGGTCTGGATCTACAGTAATTGCATTGTTTTATGATAAATCCAGTTTTTGCTGCTCGTTGTATTAATGATAACACTTTTTTTCTTCTTTAAATCTTTAAGCTTTGTCCAAGTGAAATATTATCTTATTAGAAAGTTTTTAATTTATTAAATTCAAAGATCAGTCTCTTATTTTCCACTTTATTCTCTCATCTGTTTCCGCTTTAACTTTTATCCTTGAGTATAATATAAGAGGATTTTCAAGCGACTTAATTTTAAATTGACATATTTTTTTTTTTTATTTTATTTAATCTTTTGGTTGACTCTCTAACTATGAAACAAGTTTTTCTTTGCAGAGTTGGTATATTTATTTTTTATTAAGGATCTCTCTTAAAGGAGTTTTCCAATAAAAACTTTAAAGTGATTTTTGAATTCTTCGGGCAAGTTGTTTTTTTCTGGTAAACTTCCTCTTTTACTTGTACTTTTTATTTATTTTTTAATTGTTGATTTTGTTTACAAGCTTTTCGACAGTGATAGAAGCCTTGTGATCATTTTTTAAGAACAGAAATAATAGACATAAATCTGTTTGAGACATTAGGGGACATTTTTAGTTTTGTGTCTGTCTGTCCGTCTGACCATCAACATTTTTACTAACTACCATATCTTAATGACTATTTGTCCGATTGTGATGAATTTCTAAACTCATTAAAATCAGTCGAGCAGTGTAAGAATGTCACAAAATAACTTATCATTAATGATAGGCGATAACCGACGCGTCGGCTTAAAATTGCAATTAAAACCAATATCACCTTTCTACTAAAGGATAGTTTGTTGAAAGTAGCACACCATGTTAATTTTAACCATCTAATTTAAAATTGAATGTTGCACATTAAATATTGAATAAAATTAAGTGTGAGCCTCTGATCACAAAATTAGAAAGAGAGGAAGCTATGTACCACATTAATTGACTGAACATTTTTTATTGTTGTTTATTTATTTAGCCGAATTCAACATTATTCCGAATCTCCGAATTCAACAATTTCCAATTTCAATTTTTTTGAAATCCATTCGTGGACATCAAGGAACATTTTTGGATTCGTGTTTGTCTTGGTATGTAGCTCTGCCCGGTTCTCATTTTTTTCGAACCAACATATCTTAAAAAACTACTCGTCCTATTACTATAAAATTTGGATGGTACGTCACAAGTATTCACTATCTGTACACCTAATTTTCTTCCTGCGCACAAGCATACAGTTATTTATACCAATATATTCTGTAGCGACGCGGAGTAGTAGTAGTATAATAACGTTTATCTTAAAGATAGTAGAAAAGCAGAAACATAGTTAATTGCAGTAGTCTTCTTTTAGAATTAGCTTTTGATAGTGTGAGAAATTAAAGAGAGAGCTAAAATGAGAGCTCGAGCGTTTGATATTTGATCTTCTAGATGGAAAAATCTCAAGTTTGCATAATTTCCCTCTTAATTTTTTGACTTACGTTTTCAATAGTTAATGCATAGTCTAACAATTTGAAGACTATGCATTACCTTCGTCATAGGACTAAATTTTACTGTTGTCTACTCAGTTGGAAGTCTACAATTTTGATCTAAAGTCTAAAGTAAGGTAAAAAATCTTTCCTCTCGCAAATTTTTATTCAGCTGCAGTTGGGTTCAATTAAGTAATTAAATTGGCTAGAACCACTTTCAAGCTAAAGTCATAGTTTTATTGTTGTAGTATATTCTGGTTTCTCTTTTCCCAAAGACATGATTTTGTTGTGATATACCCCTATTCTATATCGGTGTCAGCTGAAACTAAATTTACTTTCAGAAAGTTACACTCACATGCACCCAGCCATCCGTGGTTTTATTCCTAGTGGTCGGGTGTATTTTTAACTTATCCTTCATGTTCTGTCTTCATGTTTAATAATTTGAAAATGAATAGCTGTCTGTAAGGTAAAGTAAGGTAATCTTTAGTTGACATTCAACGTAAAGAATCAGTTTCAAAGGTAGAGTCGAGAAATTAAATCCAAGGAAATGAAAACTAAATATATTCAAACACAAAAAGGATAAATAGAATAGCTCACATTTCCTTTGACTCCGTTTTGAAGACCATAGACTTGAATAAGATTAATTTTAGATTCAGTGAAGATGGAAACTTCGTCAAAGGACATTCTGTTATTTCCATGTGGAATAGAGGATAAATATCTGTTATTAGCACTCCAATGATCCCATATTTCAGAAATTAAAACATGGAACAAGTCCGAAAATCCACTTTTTTAATTCTCAGTGGTGTGGGTCACGTTATTTTAGGTTTCTGTACAATGTACAAAAAGAAACCTTATCTAACGGCTCTGTCTGTCTGTTTGTCCGTTTGGTGTCTGTCCGTGTCTTGTTTCAATTCATAAACTGCTATAGCTAGGAACAAGAAATTCGGCAATCAGGTGCATCTCGGCATATGTGACAACTGGAAACTTTTTCGATATTTCACACTTAATACTTTCAAGATGGCGGTCAATATGGCTGACGACTAAAAAGTTTTTAGTCACCATGACATGATATACATCAATTTAAAGGCCATGAAGTTTAGAAAAAGAGTATGCAACTATTAAAATTTTACACTTAATAATTACAGAAACCAGCGATTATCGCCTAACGTACTTACGTGAAGCGCGCCTTATTTTTTTTTAATACTCGTGTGACCATAATCTTTTAATATCAGGACTGAATGTGGCTTATATGAATCAGCCGACGATTTTTTTGCGAAATACTGAGTGGCAGGTTACCACAGTAACCGTCCTGGTTATCTCATGTACAATCTCTTTAAACATCTATAAATGTGATCAGTTATGTTAAACTAATACAATCAATCCCATATAGTATTTGTTGTTTTGATATTATTAGGGCTTTAGGAGTCAGTTAATCCCATTATGTAGGTATTTGTAATACTTGATTTTTCTTTTCAAGCCAAACTTGAACATAAAAATCAATTATTATCTCTTATAAGCCCTTCATTTTCCATATTCCATCAGTTTTATGTGCGTGAAGAAAAATTATTTGAGCAACAGCCAAAACACTTGAACTGAGTTTGATCTTAGTAGGTCTGAGTAAACCACAGAAAAATCCCTTGTAAGTTTCTTATATACTTTTTCCTAAGGCTTGTGGTGTTATAAACCTACGATGTTCCTGAGACTAAGAACCGATGACTTTCCGTGAGCCTTTAATGAGGCGTTAAGGCAATTCTCATCTTTGTATCTCTTTTGTCAACAGAGAAACCAGTAAAAGCGACTTTGAAGTCAGTTTTTTCATTATTGCACAGATAATTGTAGAATGTTTAAGAGTTCAGTCTTAATTCTGTGCAAATAACAGCTCGGTTAAAAGCCAATCATTATCCTATAAAGCTCAAAATGAACCTTGCACAGTGCACAGCCGAAGTGAATAATTGATGGTTGACTGAATTATTGATGTGATACACCAAACTGATCGCGTGTATGCATCTTGTCATCCCTAACTGACAGTTAAATTTGCAATTGTGGAACTGACTCCAAACAAATCATGTAGTGTAGGTGTTTAATATTATGCGTTTAATTTGAAGTCATAATTTATTTCCGTTTTAATTCTATCATAATATGGATCTTTTTTTCTTTTTGTTTTACGTCTGTAGCTTTTGTTTTCTTTATTTTCATTTACTAACAAAAATTTGTTATTCTATATTATTACTTTTTTTATTATTGTTATTTCTCATTTTTTACTTATTATTTAACGACTTAAAGCCACTTGTTTTCTTTGTGTATTCGACTATAAACGAGTGTTTTATTACCATAAAAAAAAATTAGTGGGATTTAAAAAATCGTAATTTTACGTTTTCTTTCTTACCCAGATTAAAGCCTCTGGCAAAAATGGTTTTTGTTGGCGTGTTTATCTAAAAGAAATCAGCAAGGCCGACGAGGAAAAGTCCGACAATTCTTTTCTGTATAGCGGGTGAAGCCTGTATACTCCCAGTTATTTCGTTAAAACATATTTCTATAACTCAGCCTTTCTAAATACTGAATTGTAATAACCATATTTCGGTTTTTATTTTAATTAGAAATCGTGTTTAATATTTAATATCTTTTATTCTTCTTCATTATAATTATAATGTAGTATTTTGTTCGTGCTTTATAAAGTATAT
>KZ651051.1:409400-426649 GCA_001010745.2 Gerris buenoi | reverse complement strand
TATATTTGTGAGATGATGAGAAGACTGATACCTTGACTTGTTATCTTACTGAATGTCTAAGTTAAAAAAAATAAAATAATAATAATAAAGAAAAAATGTTTTTTTCCTTACTCTTAAAAAAAAAGTTTTTTTTCCCCGTCCTTTACTTTTTTTGGTCAAATTGAAGTCATTAGTGTAGGCTAAAGATGTCATGGATAAGTAAAGATCTCTAAGGATCTAGACTTAAGAACATTTTTTAAGAAGAAAATAAAATAATATAAAAGGAAAAAATAGAGATAAAATAAAATATTAATCCTTATTTACTATTATTCAAAGATGATCAAATTATGGATATCTCAGAATTCAAGGGGATGGGGGAAATATAAAATAGATATCTTAGAATTCAAAGGGGTGGGGGAAAATATAAAATGGATATCTTAGAATTCAAAGGGGGTGGGGGAAATATAAAGGTTTTATTAGATTTTTAAGGGATGATAAAAACCACTGATTGAATCTTCTTGTTGGCCTATACAATGCCTCTGTTAATAATAGCTTACAAAAGAGCCAAGATAAAAATATTGCTTTTGATAAATGCTTGAATTCGAATGTATAATTTTTATTTATTGTTGGAAAAGAAGTAAGTCTAATTGCGTGAAACCGTATTACTTTTGCAACCGAGCTTATCAAAGGTAACTGATGCAATTGTGATCATACTAAAGATTTCTAACAGAAATCTTTTTCGAGATTTTTTTTTTTTTTTTTTTTTGGTCTCGTGCCTGTTTGTCGTTCAATATTTTTGTGAATCACTATCTTTTAAAAACCACCGATGTTGATGATATTTAAAATTTAGGTCATAGGTCACAATTAGCCCATTATTGGTCTTATGTTAATTGCGTCAACTTCTTTTCCCGATTCTTGCTCTTTCCGCATTCGTAATGAATGCGAAAATAAAATATATGATGTTAATAACAGAAACTTTTTCTGTTATTAACATCATATACCTTAAAGAGACTCTCCGATTTTGAAGAAATTTGGATGGTTTGTGAAACTTAGCCCACTGGCAGTCTCATATTAAATGTTGAACACTGCATTTAAACAGGTGAAATTTCCTCCATACTTCAATTTCCATATGACTTTTCATCCAATAATAGGACGCGTCGAAGCTGTCAGGACCTATACCGGTCGAGAAGCGCTCTTCTCCCCTTCTAAGCTGTATTATTAACTAAAGTATATTATTAAAAGATAAGCATAATTATTATTGATATTTCCTTGCTAATTATATATTTTTCTATTTGTTGCAGGTACGCTTAGATTTTGCAATCTGAAATTATTATAATTTGTGAGTATATTTTTTTTTAAATATTATCATTGTTTGTACATTTTATTATTATTAAAAAAATAAATAAATGCTAGTTTTTGACAGCGCTTTAGCATAGACACAGACATGACGTAAAAAAAAAGGATGCAATAAACTAATTAGTCTCAGCTGCCCTATCACTTGATAAATGCTCGCATAAGAAATTAAATTCTGTGGAAATGGGAGATGAATCAATGTGGAGATGGAGAAATGGATTGCGGGTCTTCTGAGTGCTAACCATCCACCTACTGTATATACATATTGAATGACCATGGAATTCATAGTTTTTTGTTGTTTTTTTTGTTTTTTTTTAAATGAATAGTACTCTTTTAGAGTAAAAATTGGTGAGACGAATCATCACGTAAGGGGGGATTACATCGCCTAACATGGAACTGTCATTTGTGGCATGTCATTGACACCACCTAGATTGCATCAAAACCGGACATGTTGTTTTCACTATGGTAGAGCCCACCCATTATGGTAGACAATGTGAATTTCATGATCCTACAAGTAAAAAATTAGTCAGTAGACCGAAAATCATGTTAATTTTAGTTTGTCTTTTAATAGCCGACCACTTTAATCTTTGAAAACTAATTAAATGACAAAGTAGTTTCAAGTTGATTTTCGGTCTGCTGACTAATTTTGTTCTCCGGATCACGAAAATTACATTGTCCACCATAATGTTGGGGAAATGGTTGCTCTCAACCAATGTTTTAATTTTTTTAAATGCCTATTGCCAAGCTATGTCCCAGAGTCCTTAAATGGCACCAAAAGATGAACTTGTACTCAAAATGCTAGCTTGATTTTAGTCAGACACTCTCTTACGCGCTATCTCCTGGGCGGCTAAAAGCAACTTCTTAAAAAAAAAACCCAGAATTTTCTTCTTTAAGAAGAAAAGCCTTTCTACTGAGGAGAAGCAACGAAAATGTCAATGTTTACCAAACGTGAGGCCCATTGGTATTTTAAGCCGTGTAGAAAGAATAAAAAGACGTATAAGAACCTAAGATGGAGGTAAGACAGAGGTCTATAAATCTGACAAATCCGTGTCTCTCCTACCTAACTCTTTCTTCACATTTAGTTCGGTTTATGGGCCAAGAGTTTTAGTCTCTGTAATAAATTCAATTCAATTTATTTCAAATATTTACTTTGTATTAAAGTGGCTTCCAAACAAGCAAAAATAAAATAACAAAGCTATCATTTTTTGAAAAATATTTGTGTTTAAAGCAGTAATGAGGGGAGTTATTATGCACTTCTAAGACTGATTTACCGATTTGAACGACATGCGGCTTCCAGGTCCTCAGCATTTCTGACAATTGTATAGTTTTTGAAAATTCCACTCTTAATTATTTCAAGATGGTGGCCAGTATGGTGGTCGACTAAATATTGTGAATCTCTTTTTCCTATTAGCCATTTTTCCTTGAGCAAAATCAAATTTTTCTAATTTTCCATGCTTCAACTTCTTTATGCGACACATCTATTGATTTATAATTAATTGTATGTTAGTATAATATTTAAACAATCTTCTTTAGAACTAGATAATATACATACTATTATTTATCATCTAATATTATTTTTACTTTCTCATACAAAAAGAGAAAGAATTGTGATGGTGCGAAAATTCGATTTTGATGGATGTATACGTTTTGAGGTCCCCAGAAAGTCCAAAAAAGGGGTTTTACAAAAGTGTATCTGTTGTCTGTCTGTCCAGACTCCTGGAGCCTGAACTGCTGGGCCGATTTTGACGAAATGTTGCTTACATGTTAAGAGAAATCATACCCCAAGGCGAAATGAATTTTAGCTTTAAATTTAGGGGCACTACCCTCAAAAACTCTAAAGAACGGTTTTGATGATTTTGAAAAAAAAAATTAAAATGCCGTCCATTTAAATTCGAAGCTAACTATATAAGCCGTTTGTCGGGGAAACATTAAGTGCCTGAGATAGCTTTAAAAGCTGACGGAGAGAGGTCGAGTTCGATTCCCTGTCTATGAGTGTAAGTTATTTTTATGGTAAATTTTGATAAAATGTTCAATAATAATTAAATGTACCAACGAAAAATAGAAGTCTTATAAATGGAAAACACTGGGCCTAGTAATTATGAACTCTTATATGAGAAAGTTTGTCTGAGTTGTCTCGGACAGATTTTTTTGAATTTACTCCTAGATATAGGTATCTTTAGAAGTACTTATCTGATTATGAACAAATTTGGATGGTTTGATGAAAGTAGCACACAGGTAGATCCATGTTAGTTAAGTTATTCAGGTAGATTTATAATATGCAAGGTTATTTCCCTGAAAAATGTTTCATTGTCTACACGAATTCTTTATGAGTCGCATCACTAGTTAAGGTTTATTCCAATCATTATTATTTATAAATAATGAAGAACGTTATTGTACAATAATATCTCTATAATATTTAATGTAGATGTTTAGATTGAGTCATAGTCGTACCTTGTGAATAACTTACTTTTGAGATAAAGATCCTTAGATCCCTATACTTTATCACTCCGTACTAACCGACACTATGGATGTGTCAAACCCAAGAGGTTATTCAATTTCCTGCAAGAGTGCGTGTTCGAGAGGGTCCGTCCGACTCCTAGGTTATCAGCTATGAATGGTATCTCTGATAAGCAATTCAAGTGAGATTCTCTCGCACATTTAGGATATGCATTGGGATACCCTGGTGTTAGGGGCAATTCGCGGCACGCTGCAATGTCGTCACCCTAGATCTGACTGATAAGCATCGTTTTCAACCCCCCTAGTAACCATTCACTACAAATCTTTTCTGCCGTCATGCACTGACATATGACATTGTGATATTTTTTTCTATCGCATCCCCTTTTACCGATATATCATAACTTTTTCCCCCCTTATTCGTTTTCAAGACCAAGAGGAAATTTAATTTTTTTTTTCACTACTAAACCAACTATGAAGTGAAAAATTACCGTGTTAGTTTAATGTTCTATACAACAATTTTTTTAAAGGACCCTTTCCGGTTAAAAAAACAATAAAAAATCCCGCTTGAGAAAAGTTCCCTATCTAAATTTATGAACTTTCTTGTGCCAATTTTTTTCTTTTTTGTAACTGAGGATTATCCAAAGACTTTCCTGACTTTTCTCTCTCAAGCACCTAACTATAAAAGTAAAATTGCCCCCTTTTTAATAAATTCACTATTTAATGAACCGTTTTAAAATTAGGAAAATGTTTTTTAAAGTGCACTTATTCATTTTATATTTTACTTTCATAAAACATTAAACATTGTTAAAGAAAAATATAAATTAAAGCTTTATTTTAACTTGGTATAAGTTTCAACTTATGGAATTGCCTCTTGCTCGTTATACGCATTAATTTCAGCTCTTATTGCTAGGATTTTATTAAATAATGGAGTAGTAAGTTAGTTGCAAATAATATACTCTTTATTTATTCCCTTGCTATTTAAGTTATTATTTTAATAGTTACATTTTTGGTGCCTTAAACTTAAAAGAAGTAATTAGAACTCTCTGATTTTTACTTTTTCTTATGAACAGAAAGTATTGTGGCACGTATAAGGCAATNTTGGACTGAAACTCATATGGTACTTACTACTTTATGGTATTAAAATGTACGTGAATGGAAAACCTTAAATTTATTAGTATACCGGGTACATGAGGGGTACAAAGTTGTGAACCTCTGTTAAGGAAAATATAAAAATAATAACTGGCCGGCCGTGTTTAAACAAAGCGCTCTAAGCTTTTATTTTTCGTGACATATCCATATAGTGTGATCAAAATGATTTTACACTGACTAAACGTTCTACTTACTTCCTTATTCGCACACAATTTTGAACCTAAGCTCAAACCCCGATTTGATATTTTAACGAGCGAGGTCTACTGTTCACAGAACTACTAGTAGTTACATTTTTGGTGCCTTAAACTTAAAAGAAGTAATTAGAACTCTCTGATTTTTACTTTTTCTTATGAACAGAAAGTATTGTGGCACGTATAAGGCAATTTTCGAACGCTGCCGATAGCTTTTATACCGCATTTACACATTCGCGCTCGCTACTCGCCTCGTAGTTCGCCGGCACTCGCTAGTAATTCAACTACTAACGCAATCAATGGCAATCAGTACCTACCCTACACACAATAAAAATACTCTGGTGGATTAAGTTAAAAGAAAATGAAAATAGAAGTTTATATAAAGTTTTATATATGTTTTATATTAGTTATATATAAACTTTTTAAACTTTATATAAGGCTTTAGATTTTGATGAAACCTTTTGGACTATCTTTTTTTGGAATGTTAATCAAAGTCTATTATTATTACTATTTTTTTCTGGAAGTAATTCCTCATTCCTCCTGCACTGAAGCGTCTTAGCTTATATTTGTTTGCATGTTTCTTTTAACGACCAAGAGACTTGGTTGTTTTGAAGAGGTTGTTTGTCCAGAGCTGTTCACAATACATCCATACCTTTCATTGTCCTTTGCAAGAGAGAGAACTGACTAAGATGAGAAATGACCCTTCGGGAAGTCCAGTGCACATTGATTTTAATATGTTATGATGTCCTTTGCAGCCTTGAGAGCTTATCTGTATTAATGCGATCCGGAAATGTACGATGCCTGCAATAGTTTTATTGTATTTTAAGACTGATGTCAAACAAAATTGTTCTCTAGTGAGTGCAATGTCTACGATGGTGCAATATTCTTCTGGTTGTAATGGCAAGAAAGAATTGAAAATTAGACGATTTGTGCTCAAATAAAGTGAACGGTGTCATTGATTCGTTTGTGGCAACTTGATTATTTGTTTTAAATTTTTAAATGTTGTATAAATCTACTGCAGAAAACCACATTTTTAAAATTTCGATTTACTTCTTTTCTATTAAGAGATATTGCTGAATCAAATCAGCCCGTCGGCGTCGTGTTGTTCAAAAATAACATTTAATAAAAAAAAAAAAAAAAAAGTACGATGCCTACAATATTACATTACATTAGTTTACATACATACATTAGTTACATACATTAGTTTACATACATACATTAGTTACATACATTAGTTTAGTTCTTGTAGAATTTATCATCAACACCAATAAATTTATTTAATAAATTTTATAGTAATTTATGAGTAAGTTTTACCAAGTTGTATAATATACAACTAAAACATATTTGAGAAAGTTTATGCTGTCTACAATGTTTTGCAGTTATTTAATTAATGCATATTCGAGAAATAAAAAATAATTAAAAGTTGTCAATCATTAAATTTCAGTATAAACAAAATGTTCGTGGGGCATTTAAAAAAATCAAACGAATTCCTCAACCAGCATTATCGGCTCAGCCGTTTTAAGATGGTGGCCAAAAAGTTAGAAGTTTGTTTTGCTATTAACTTTTTTACCTTTTATAACAAAAAGGTGTTTGGTTCACGCCATTATAACAAAAAGGTGTTTGGTTCACGCCATTATAACAAAAAGGTGTTTGGTTCACGCCATTATAACAAAAAGGTGTTCGGTTCACGCCATTATAACAATGGCGTGAACCAAACACCTTTAAATGAATTTTCGTCCAAAGTCTACAAGTCAAAAATATAAGTCTATGTCTCGAAGATATTATATTTACAACATAAATCTTTTGTTAAAAAAAAAATATATGCGAGATGGGAAAGATTTCTTAAAACTCTTTTTTTTGGTTTTTGACAAAGAATAATTGATTTTTATTTCAGATTTTTTCTTTGATGTGTTAAAGAAAAGAGGGAGAGGGGACACTTAAGACGCAATTTTTAAGGTCACATGGCGCAAAGATAAATTGGTTAAAAGACGTATGTGTACTTCGGGCGTCTTTATATTTCCACCCTTTACGATGCATTTCCAAGAAAATAAAAAATGCCATCCCCTACTCACCCTTTTTGTTAGAGATATTTTTTCCCCTTATATCTTTCCTGTTTAGGTTATTAAATGCAATTTAACGGAAAAATGTTAAATTCTTATGTTGTGTACTTTCAATCTCAGGAAGATATAAGCCCTTAATTTTGCCTACGGATCTTATAGAAACATATTTATCGAAAATTAATAAGTTTTTGTACTAATCTATATGTATAAATATCAACATATGTGAGTATGTTATGTAAGTATGAGTGTGTGTGTATGTATGCTCTTTATACAAATCCTGTTGATTTTGATAGAAACTGGTCTTAGATTTGGTAATGAAACTGCGATTTACAGTAACTCCACCACATCCACAACAGATTATTATTGGACTATTATCGTTCTAACCTCGACGCATGGGACTATCATCATTCTTACCTCCTGTTACTTATTTTAACATCAATCAATTCAACCTTAAGAGGGTTTTCATTGATTTTTACTTTAGTCTTTACACCTATTGATAGTTTACCTCAAATGCCAACAGATAGCATTTTTCTAATAGTACTTTTGCAAGAAGCACTTTGTAATAATATTTTTTTCAAAACATGGACCACCATCATCATCATCGTTTTTGCCCCTGTTCTACAATCTAAGAGTCAAGGGCTAAACAAGGTTAAGGGTTAGATTCCACGCTTTTTGGCTTTAATTTACATGCCTCACTAATGGTCGTACCATACTCGCTTCGGTGATACAGTGATGCGTGTGTGTGAAATGGCTGGAGCCTACCACAGGGTTTGTAAAATGGGACCAGTTAAGGCCTGATTACTAGGATCGAGGGACTGGCTCGTCCTCCTATTACCGTTAAACGTTTGAGCTACTAATCCTTTTACAATTTTAGTTTATTTTTCCTTATTTCTTATAATTATTTTGTTAATACCAATTATTTTTTAATCTTTTTTTTTACTTTGGTCACTTTAACCAAAATAAATTTCCTTCAAGGGACCAGAATAATGTGGTCACTGGTAAAAATAGGCAGATGGTCACAATAAGTAGAAGAAAATGTAAAGGAAGTATTGAATTTCTGTAGGGACCATGAAAAAGTGGTCATATTGACCAGGTCAATATACACGGGTGGTCACTTTAGCAGGTTTTACTGTAGTTAGTTTATAATTAATACTGATAGGATATTCATGTGATCGGTTTATAATTCGGTCGATATTAGTTTTACTTGTATTAAACAATACCTCGTATGACCATTCGCCATATTGATTGACCTTTTATGTTACATTAGTTATAAATCATTCTTATTAAAAAAAAAAAATAAAAAAAAATAATCTTACATTTCACTTAAAAAACATTGAATCATATATTTTTTTTGGGGCATTGAAACCACATATCGACATTTTTAATGTTTTGCCATTAAGTGGAGAAAATCAGTATACATTTTTCTAATGAATAAAGTAGATGGATCTTAAGGTGTGAAATTAGAAACATTAATCAATTTTGATTATCTTTTAGCACGCTAGGAGCTCTGATATCATTTTATATAAAATTTAGAACTTCTGTTGGCGATTCATTGTAGTACTATAATACTACAATGAATACAAGTGAAAAACAATCTACCTCTTATTATATTCTAACTTCCTGGAAAGATATTTAAGATCGTCACATTTGGTATGTTGTTTATTGAAACTTCATCTCGCCTATCGTGAAAATATTGTACTATAAACGAAAACCTATCGACCTCCTACTATATCCTAACTTCTGTTCACAATGTTTAAAAGCGTCACATTTTTCATGTCGTTTTTTGCATGACGGAAATTTCTTCTGTATCCCCAAGAGCTAAAACATGGTTAAAACTGGAGTTAATAAAACCAACAGCGAGTTATTTACGGATGATTTAATATATTTCCCAAGAAAAGAAAACAATCAAAATGGTTTAGTTTAATATGATTTTCTAGTTGTATTTCTTCGTATCTAAAGAAAAGTTTGTTTTACCACAGGATATTAAAATTAGATGAGAATAACATGGAAATATCATAACTTTATAACATTTATCTTAATAACATAATTGTATCTTATAACATTTATTTTTCATAAGAAGCATCTTATCTTAGTTTTTGAAGACGTGGGTGAAAGTAGTGTTTCTTAGATTAATATTTAAATGGATTTTAAGTTAAACCATTTAGTGAAGAAGTTTAAAATGAACTTATTAGTTTAAGTTTAAAGTGTTTTACGAAGTGTTTTTAGAATGACAAATGATCTACTTTACTTGTTTTCACAGTTAAGTCGAACTCTGATTCCTATCTAACACCTTTTCTTCACTTCCCTAACCATTGATTGAATACATTTACTAACTTTATCTCCAGTAGGGTAAAAAAGTTATGATTTTGAATTAGTTTAGAGGGACTAAAACAGGTCTTTTCATCCCTGAATAAAAAAGTAGGGAGACAAAGTAAAAAGTAGGGCGAAAAAGTAAAGTAGGGCGAAAAAGTAAAGATTGCAACTTAATTATTTTATAAATAGTAGAAAATGAATGGTTAATGTAATGAAGATTTTGAAATCAGGTTGGCGTCACTGCTTTTACGACCATGTTTATCTATGTTTATAACCTGCATCTAAGTAACCTTCTATTTGAGTTTAATTCCAATTCTTATTTGTTTTTAATACTGAATCTCTTATATCTGCTATTAAAAGTGTTAATAATTATTGTTATTTATTAAAATAATAAATAAAAACTGTGAAATGAACGAAAATGTGTATCTACTTCCTACAGGAGATAAAATATTGTATGTACCTCGTGAGTAAAGTGCCATTATTCCCTTCACGATAATTATCTCCCTCGGCTTCACCTCGGGAGCTAATTAGCGTTATTCCCTTGGCTACGCCTCGGGAATTAAAAAGTCTAATTCCCTCGGCTTCGCCTCGGGAATTAGGGAAATGATTCCTTCGGCTTCGCCTCAAGAATCAACTTTTTCGCTCAGGGAATAATGGCTTACTTTACTCCCTAGGTGCATAAATAACTATTTCATTACTTTTATTTATTTATTTTTTTATTATTCTACTTGTTTTGTATTGTTTTCACTTTCACATATATATATATTAGAGAGAAAGTTTTTCAATGGCGCGAAAATTCTTTAATGATTGATTTACTCGTATTAAGACTGCTGACTTCCAAGTTGTTTATTTCAGGACCATCTCATAAAGTTACTAAAACACTATTGGCCCTTAACAGCGGCACTTATCATCTTATGACTGTCACTGTCGTCTTAACAGACACTTGCAGCTGCTAGGCTTGGTTGAAAGTCCCACCTATCGGCTGTGTGATAAAAGGAAGATAAAACTCCTAATCACCTACTAAGCTGCTGCCTAACGTTGGCTCGTCTTAGATGGCAAAACCTTTGGAATGACAATTCTTCCCTTAGAAGAGTTTAAGGGACTGGCTCTGAACAGATTCCTACCTTTTTGTGAGTCTGTCAGTCTGCTCAGACTATAGAAGAATCAGGGAGAGAATTCTTCACTACCCCGGGTTTGCTCACCTAAGTGGTCTATGTCTCTGGGTTTTATACCCCCCGGAATAAAATTGACTGCTGACTTTTGTGCTTGCTGACACGTGGAGCCTACACTGCCGGGTAGTTTTCGATTAAATTTGGCATACATTTTCTGAAAAATCATACTCTGAGGTGAATAATTATTTTTACCTCTAAAATAGGCTGTGGTGAGGAGGGGGGGGGGGGGGGGGGGGGGGGGGGGGTATCGGACGGAATATAATTTGTTATTATTGAAGTTGTTTTTAGTTAATGGGATTCAAATCAATTTTACTATTGATAAATAAAACTTTAACAAAATAAATCAGTTTATATTGTTAAAAGTTATGTGCACTCAGGTTATTCTAGACTCTAGACTGAGGTAAAGTTGTAAGATAGTGTCACTCCGCTATAGTTTTTAATTTAGTAAAACCGGAACTTAACCGCAATCTGTCATCATTAGCACATCTTTACCTGACTATCTCTCTGACGTAAGATACAGACTAGCGTCATCAATAATATGTTACCAATCTAATGTGCAAAGAAGACCTTGGAACCCACCCCTGTTTTTGTCAGCAAATATTTTCATAATATACAACATATGTTTGGCTCTTGCTCTACAACTTGTTGATCTTACCTCCCCTTGTGTTTACTTGCGCTTAAAAAACACTTTTTGGGGGTACTTTTCGCCTTTTCTCTTTTGATCTTCTATCAAAGATAGGGTGGAAGTAATTAAATGTTTTGAAACAACTCTTCTTACATACAAAGGGGGTGTTTTGTGTTACTTCAAACCCTTTTTTTCTCTCTCGACATCTAGTCAAAAAAAGGGAAGAAGTAGGGGTTATTTCTGTACATACCGAAAAAAATACCTCGAAGGATCACAAGGGCACTTCGTTAGGGAAGGACTTCCTGAAAAGGTTTTCTCCTTTTCCGAGGGTTGATTTGAATCGGGGGGTTGTCTAAGGGTGGTACTTGAAGGGTGGGTGAAACGAAAAGGACCTCTGGATTGATTGGGCTGATGGATCGGAAAGGGAACTAAAGGAACAGGAAGGAAGAGGAAAACTAGATTAAGAAGTAAGGGATACCATCCTAGTAGCTTCCCCCTGTACTTTCGACATCTGCTGCTACCTTTCTCGATCTAACACAGCTTGAACATTGTCTACTTAATGATATCATGGACTTTACTCTTATCATTCTAAGAAAGTCTTGTCTTTACTCATCCATATAACTTTCTGAAGCTTGCCCATTTCTCTTTCTCTTCTTAACTTATAGACTTTAATGTCCTGTGAGTCAGAAACCCAAGTGACATTTTCCAAGATTGATAGTCCGTTTAAGCACATCCTACAAAGCTTTAGCTTTAACATGGTTATTTCTCTATCATTTCCCAAATCGTTATATCATCCTATAATACTAATTTTATCACTTAAAGCATCTCTTTCTTTTAAATATACCCTTTAAACTATAATTGTGTTCTCTTTCTATTTAATACCTAACTATCTAATAATAATTCCTGTGAAAGATAAACACCAGCTGCGAATAATAATGATTAAATTACTAAACCTACACCTACGAGACTTAATTAATTACCTTTCTAGCCGGGAGAGTCTAGGTACTAAACCATTCGGAAAATGAATAGCCTTGCCTTCCATTATATTAACTTTGGAGTGTGGGATTAGCGTTAGCATAGTTAAAACCAAGCTTGCTTCCAATCCCGCTGCTTTAGTCGCCTACTTAACTAATAAAATGTTATTTATTAACCCATTCTAGCCAATGATCTTTTCTAATGAAATTTTACACTCTTTTATTATTCAATTATGGAGTGTATGTGGTTTTATATATTTGGTCGTATTCACGTAGGTGTAAAATGTCACGAAAAATGTAATTACATAAAAGCAAGAATTCAATAGGATATACTTTTAAGCAGGCTTACGATGTTGGTCACATAATGAAGTTGTATAATATTTAATTCAGACCATTACCACCTTAATTCATATTTAATTATTTACTCCAGCATAATCACTTTCAGGAATAATAGTCTTCCACCTTCATCAATTTGACCATTACCACCTTAATTTAGACCATTACCACCTTAATTTAGACCATTACCTTACTCCAGCATAATCACTTTCAGGAATAATAGTCTTCCACCTTCATCAATTTAGACCATTACCACCTTAATTTAGACCATTACCAACTTAATTTAGACCATTACCTTACCGCAGCTTAATTCAGGTATGTTGAATGTTACCATTGACATTGATGTAACATAGTTATGTCACCATTACATAGTATAATATATTATATATCAAGCTAATGGTACATCGTTAATATAATACATTATGTATCAGTAAATTTACATGTAACAGTTTTATTTATTAGTGATTTGAATTATTGAACGAGCTCTTCTCTAAAGCGGCCCGCACACGATCAATAGTATTGTCAATAATATTATTGAAAACACTATTGTCAATATGCAATTTAATTTAAAAAAAATTCATCAATACTGTTTTTTTTTAATATCAATAGCAACTCCGCACACGTCAATAGTATTGACAATACTTTTGTGTATTGAAAATACTATTGACCGTGTGCGGGCCGCTTATGAACCATTACATTAGGGTACCTACCCTAATGTAACAGCACCATCGGTCGAACTTGTTCAGTAGCTTTCTCTTGAAAACTTATTTTTTTAATATTTTTGTTTAAGATAACTTCCTAGCTTAGAGCTATGTAAAGCCGGCCATACAGTGGAGAGTATATTTTAATAGTTAACTAACTAGTGTGATATTCCTTTGTCCCAAATTACATCGGACAAAAGAAACTACTAAGCCTAAGTACATAACCTAAGTACATCGTTCTTAGGTTCTTTGTCTTAATAGTAATTTATACAAAAGAATTTAAACTATCCTCTATGTATTCCTTTTCCTTACCTAAATAACTATCAATATAAGGACAAAGGGATATTTAAGCCTATGTACTTTGGGGCAAATGAATACCACATTTCTGTATATAAATTTAATAATAGTCCTTTGTTATAATAGTTAATTAGGTTAAAGGATAATATCACTTATACCAAAATATAAATGTCCCTTAGTCCTCATAAAGAGTTAAAATAAAGGATATTATTAGGATAGACTGTTAGGATATTATTAGAACACATAAAAGATTGGTTTCGTCTTAAAACGAAATTTACTTAAGTTCCTAAAATGTATAACGAAATCAAAATCAGAACAAAAAAATAAAATGGGTTAGATACGAAATATTTTTACCCACTGTAGAAAAGAGCCGTTTAGAACTGGCCCCTTGTGAGGTTATTTGGCCACAATTTTTTTATAATTTATTGAACTTCAAATCTGTCCTTTGATACTTAATCTATGTTTTTGTTCTCACTATAAAATGAAAACTTTTTTTTACGATAATAAAAAAAGTAATACAACTCGATTAGAATTAGTTGAACTATTAAAGTGGATCAATACCAATTCTCTGTATGAAATCCTTTGTAGATAGCAATTACAGCCGAGTAAACTTTAAACTAATTGTATCATAATCATGGCAAACTTAAGTGTCAGATTATACAAGCCTATTTCCTCCCTTGTGAATTAACCATTGATGGGAATTCACTACCTGGTTGTATTCGTGTAAACCACAGAACGGACTCTTGGTATAATTTGATCGCAATTCCACTTTCAACCTTTACGTTACGCCGTTACACATAGTTTATCCTTGTCGATGTCGAATCACGTTTGCTCTTGTCTCGCAACTTCCTAACTTATCTCACCACATTTATTCCTGTCACTTTGTGTTTAGCATTATCACATTACGCTTGACCTTAGCACATTATTACTTCGTTTACATGATGGTTTATTATGAATTGAATCCTTATTTGGTATTTAAGATACTAGGTATTTCCATGAGTCGTATTGAATTCGTACTCAATACTTTTCAATACACCAATCATCTAATAAAAAAAGAAAAATAAATTTACTATAGGTTAATTTGATGAAGGGTTATACATTAGTTTGTAAGCTTCACCTTTTATTAACCGATTTGTTGTGTTTGTTTTTAAAAAAAACACTGAATATGACAAACTGTTTTTTTTTACTGATTTGACATCAGTTCCTACAATAAGAAGCTAGGGACACTCACATCCACACTCTACGCATGTCAGGATCTAAAAATCGATCCAGATACAATACCTGAATTTAGTGTATCGTATCTGCATCTAAATCGTATTCTATCCGTATTGAATTCGGGTTTCCATGGACACTTTTGATCCCAAAACTGTATTCAACCCGAATTCAATTCGTATTCAAACATCGTAGAAACTTAGTGAATATGATTTTTTTAATATTGTGACACAATGTTCAATCTTATCATACCGTGTTTATCCAACACGCTCAACTTTGCCATTCTGCGTTTATCCTTGTCACACTTCTTGTAAATTTATATCACATAACTTTTTACACACTAGAAATCTACGATCAAACTTGTCACTGAACGTTTTAACTTATTTTTACAATATGTAAAAATAAGTTAAATTAATTAAATAAGTTAAATAAGTTTAAATGATGAACACGTTTTATACCACGTTCAATCTTATCATATCTCCTGGGGATGAACACGTGACGCACATATTTTCCTCCCCCTTCCCATACTGCATAGTATCTCGTCTGTTTTTCACAAAAATCACGTTATTTTCCATAATCCTCCTTTTTCAATTAATCCACTCTGTTGTTATGATTGAAATGCCCTGGTTTTTTTTCTTCCCCCCCCCCTCCCCCATTTGCGATCAATGATTGGCAATGCATTTATATTCAGTGTAGGGACATAGGGATATTTTTCTTTAAATTCAATATTTGTAGGAAGAAATAACTAAATAACATGTTTCTTTTTTTATTCAGATGATAACATTAAAAAAAAAAAATAATAATAATATTAATAATAAGTTTTATGTGTAAAGAGTGGACAATTGCACACTCGGCGAGTGTGTTAAGAGGCATTCGAGTTATGGGATCGAACATATGAATGTCACTCGCAAATGACAAGTGATGAAATCTATAGTAGATTTCATTTTTGAAGATTTAATAAACAAAACATAATAAGAATATTCAGAGAGTTTACTTACTAACTCCAGTATACGAGATTATCAGAATTCAGCCACTCACCTAAAACAGTAAAATAAAATTTATTTAATTTTATTGAATATTTAATCAAAAATTATCATAAAAACAACTTCAGATTTGTATTTAAATGGTACTCTTTTTGAATTTTATTAATCAAATTTGTCGAAAAATTTTCCGAGAAATAGTTTTTCTCAACGTTTCTTCAGAGTTTTTAGGGGTTAAAATTCTGAACAAAAATTTATATCTCAATTGGGTTATAATTTTTCTGAGCATGTACATATTTAGTACCTAGTTATAAGGCTCCACACTCCACGCGTCACAGCGACAGTCAAAAACCATTTTATAAAAACCACTTTTTTGGATTCAGGAGACCTCAAAGCGCGTAAATCCATCAAAATCGAATTTCCGCGCCTTCACAATGCTTTATCTTTACACGAGAAAGTAAATAAAAACAAAATAAAAGCACTAAGGAAGCTTATTTTTAGTCATTATGATCACTTTAATCGCCGATTTGGGCTAGAACATTGAATAGAAGCATTCACAAATCTCATTATTATGTTTAAAATTTTGTTTGAATAGCTAGTCCATAATAAATAGAAATAATGTTACAGGTATTTAAACAATTAAAGACTTTGGCGAAACTAGTGCATGTATGTTATTTTAAACGTTAGTTAATAAGATTATAAGAACATAGTTATTAAATTAGTTCGAAAAATACCAAGAAATAGGAAAATTTAAATTACGGAACTAACTTGGAAATGATAAACCAAGTTAAAACTATGAATATCTAGAGCAGAAAGGGGGGGGGGACACATTCAGCCTTTTATTCTAAGTTAAACATGTGTTAAATTTCATACAGAGAAAGTTGGAGTAGCTCTGCACTTAATAAGTGTCAGGAGAACTTAGAACCGACTAGGTAATTAGTTTACTCACAAGAAATGTACTAACACCTAGCCTTTTAATTAATTATCAAAATTACGTGATACATTTTCTAACTTTATAATGTTAGTATAAGATATTTATCATACAGTTTAATAGAAAAGAAAACGGCGTGAATATGTTGCATAAAATTAAAATTTTTATAAGAGAATAGCAATTAACAGCTGAAAACTTAAAATATAGTTTTCATCGTGGGTTTTTAAAAAGTCATGCACTTGCGGCGCAGCAGCAGCACTTACTTAAAGTTAAAATAAAGACTTAGAATAGAAACTTAAGACAGAAGACTTCTTTTTTATGAACACAGATTGAAAACTCTCGTTTATTATTTTTTATACAAAATCTGACATAAAAAAAGTGACAATTGAAAACAAAAATAAACTAAAATAAATTAACGCGCCTCACACTGGCTATACCTCCACAATTTAATAATTTTAAAATCACAGGGAAGTACTTAGTCCAAGTACTTTTTAGGGTTTTGTAGATGAGTAAGCATAG
>KZ651051.1:362398-390087 GCA_001010745.2 Gerris buenoi | reverse complement strand
TATATATATATATATATGAGGAAGGGGTCCCACACATTTCGAATACCCTGAATACTGCACAAGTTGTAATGCTTTTGCTATTGACCTTAAGTGTGTCAACAAAAGTTATTTTGTAATTCACAAGGAGTAAATTTTCAGGGGGGAATTTGTTTATTCAATCAAACAGAAAGGTATCACTTAAATTTGTGTTTAACCATTTAAATAAATTATTTGACAGAGCGCTGTAAACTATTGCATCTCTTATCACTAAATGCACAATGTTTAAACAGTTTAGAGAGGCTCATAGTTACAACAGTTTCATAGGTTATCAGTTTACATGGGTAATTACTCGGCCGAATAAATACCAAGTGCTATATATTTACATTCCCACGCACTTTGGCTGAATACATTCGCTAAATGACAAAATATGAGGTGAATATACTACGCAAACTAACGAACTACTCGACTTACGTACTCTTTAAACTTTCTCAAACCATTTGAAGCCATGTCTGACAAACTATTTGTTTTATGTATACATAATAAAAGGTACCACGGCATCATACCATTTGCTGCTAAATGTAAAATGAAAAGTAATTATTGTATTCTATGTATTGTAAATGTTGTTGTAGCAATAAATATGTATCTGGTTATAAAACCACTTTCTTGGGCTCACAAGATTTTTTGTCATATTTGTTCCTTATAGTTAATTCATTGAGGTCAGTTCAATTTATGCTTCATACTTCTTTACAGAGAATAGAAGGGGGATCGACATTATTTGATAAAACTTGTGGAACACCTTGGTCCATTTCCGTATATTTACATATTTAAATAATTCAAATGTGTTGATTTTACGGACAGACGTTAACAGGTAACAAAATATATTTAACATTGGTGATAAAAAGGATTAGGTTAACGTAACAGTTGTTAGTTTTAAGTTCAAAGGCAATATCCCAATCTTTTGAATTTTGAATACTTAATGCTCTACAAATAAAAACCTTATACATCCCTTTTTTTTTCTTTCTGCTTCTGAATCAGAAGCTGTTAACTGTTTTACACCAATAGCAATAAGTTCACAAAAATATCCGTTTTGTATCCATTTAGCAATACTATGTTTAAATGTAAACCTTTGCCTTAAGTACCCGGATATTTAAGAGTTTAATCGCGTCATAAAAACGTTTTCTTCCTTATTGGACTATAAAAACCAAGTTTTATCTTTTAAATACATTTCTTTAAATATATTTATTTCTATTTATTATTATTTTTTCTCTAAATGTAATTTTCCTTTGTGTATCATAAGTGGTTTGGTTTAATATTATTTTCTGTTTCCTTTTGTAAGCGGGATCGGTTTTCTCGTAAATACAGATTTTGGCAGGGTATTTTCTGTTGTTTGGGAAGAAAGGATTTTTTTTTTTATCTTTTTAATTACATCTCATTTTTTTTTTTTCTATTTACAATATAATTTTATTTTTGATTCTTTTACCTTTTACTCAACGAATCAACTATTTATCGTTCTCTAGTAATTGCATTTCTACGTTTGTTTTGTGTGCACAGCTTTGAGTATGTATAATTTTTTCCCGTATTTTTCTTTGTTTTGTAATAATAAATTGAATAAATGAGATTTGTTTTTGATATTAATTAAATGTTGGTTTAGGATTTTAGTTAAAACAAATAATTGAGAATCATTTTGGATTAAACAAACCCATCTTTAATAGTTTTAAAAGTTTGTTTTCAATACATGTTTTAAATTGATTTTCTCTTTGTGTACAATGCTGTAGGGAATTAATTTTATATTTATATTTTTGTTTATTTTATTTCATTATGTTAACACAGTAAATATTTATTCTTGAGAAGTTATCAAAATAAACTGCAGTCGAGTTTTAGACATCAACCAAAATATCCTTGTGTTCTTTTTCTTCTTACTTATAGTTTTAATTCTGTGTCTGGACACCCCATCCAGCCCCACAATGCTATATGAGAAAGTATAAATTATTAGAACTACAGTTTATTAGGGTAGAATTACTTTCTTTTATTTCTGTAATTAAATCTTTAAAATTAGACACACCTGGTCTTGTATAGTACATTGCTTTCGTATTAGCTAGTTTTGTAAGGAGTCCGGGTTCGATTGACGACACCGATATCGAGTATTAAATATTGGTGTTCACATTCACCCTACGCTCGTAGTTCACCCAGAATCGTGAGGATGGAAAGCTCCTCTTCTGCAACTGACACAATTCGACACATTAACTCCTTGTCACTCATAAGATATTATGCGGCGTCGTCTTATATGGTTTGAATTACATGGAGAAATACTTGTTTAATAACGTCATTTATATTCGTCTGATTAGGGTTTCTAGGTCATTTTAGAATCCCTTGTGCTTTTGGTAGTTCGTCCGTCCGTCTGTCTATCTTGTGAATCATATCTCCCGACTTACTATAGTTAAGATATTTTAATATTTAGTTGAGTGGGGTATCATTTTAAAGGACCAGATCATAATTATATCTCGCGTTTCCAAAATTATGCCCATTTTACCCTCAAAGGAACCTAAGATACCTAAGATGCTAAGGAATAAGATGCACACCTTGGTCCTCCAAACTGCACCTTTTAATACATATTTTAGTAAAAATCGGTCCGAGAGAACTCTCACAAATTTTCTCATAACATGTGAGTTCATAATTGCAAAAAGACATTTTTTAAAAACCCCCTTTTTGGGTTCAGGGGACCTCAAAACGTGTAAACCCATCAAAATCTTAAAACTGAATTATCGCCAGATGACAGACAAAAATTTCTTAAAAACCACTTTTTTGGAGTCAGGGGAACATGATGTAAACCTAATAAAATCACAAAATTTTCGTGGCATCACAATAACCTTTAATATTCTCTTTATAAAATCTTGTATATGAGAAGGTTAACATGTAATATTGATTTAGCCGTAATTAGGTACATTTGTTCTACTTTTTACCTTACGTAATTAAAGTTTTAATCGTTTTATTTTTCATTTGTATTTTTACATAAATTTGTAATTTTCTAGTATTTCTTTTCTATTGTTTTACTGTTGTTTACAGCAATATTAGAAAAAATACTTTCCATTTTCTTATACTTATTTTTTTCTCTTTATTACAACCCTGGTATTATTTCTCCCTATTCATTATTCTCTTTTATTTGTAAAATAGGGGCAAAAACCAACGTTTATTGTACTCATAGACTTTGAAATAACTGAAAAGATCTTTTCATATTTTTGGTCTATCATTTTGGTCTGGGAGCTTTGTAATTTTTGTAAAGTTTTTTTTTTTTTTTTTTTCCTATTTTCATGTGCATATCAATGGCTTTTGTTTTAAAATTGTAATATTTTTGGATTTTGCTGAAAAAGCAGAGTGTTTTTATGTTGCATTCTTTCGAATTATGTTAGATTTTAATTTAAATGCTATAATTTTCCTGGTATAATAAGTTATAGTTCAGTTGTTCTAGATGATTATTATGGTTTTAATTATTATAATAAGTTTGTAAATATTTGATATAGTTACTGTAATAATTACAAGCATACAGAATGCACATTAACTAATGGTATGCCCAGAGTGCATGCTGATTCCGATTCAGATCTGGATTCTCTATTAACATTTCAGTTAACAGCTGTAATTTAGAGTAAAGTAGTTAGTTAAGAGGTTAGTTAAGACGTTAGTTAAGAGTAGTTTAGTGGTTAGTTATGAGGTTAGTTAAGTGTAGTTGAGATGTTAGTTAAAAGGTTAGTTAAGAGGTTAGTTAAGAGGTTAGTTAAGAGGTTAATTAAGACGTTAGTTAAGAGTAGTTGAGAGGTTAGTTAAGAAGAGTAGTTGAGAGGTAAGTCAAAAGGTTAGTTAAGAGGTTGGTTAATGAGGTTAGTTAAGAGGTTAGTTGAGAATTAAGTTAAAAGGTTAGTTAAGAGATTAGTTGAGAGGTTAGTTATTCAAATATTACTCCAAATGAGAGTGGTGCCCTATCAAAGAATTAACTAACATAAAATTACTAACTAATTTTGTACTCTGGATCATCAAATTTTTTTTTTTTGTTTGTTTGCTGTCCAAGAGTGAGAGGTTGAGTTCGATTCCCCGCCGTAAAGGAGTTATTTTTAAGGCCAATTATAATAAACAGACCAATTATAATTAAATTTAACTATGAACACTCGAAACAACTAATACATGGAAAATACTGTATAAAGTAATTATGTACTTAAATAAGTTTATTGAAGTTAGTGTAGTGAGTTTAGTAATGAAAATGTTGAGTTTAGGTTGTAGTGGTCAATTTATTTATTTTAATTTATTGAATACAGGAACGCTGTTTTTATATGTGGTTTAATCCTCCAATATGGGACAAAAAATTAAAATTAAAATCGTGATTCCATCTCAACTTATTGATTTCATGTTGAGAAATCCCTTCTCGGTTTATGTTTACGCACCATTCAGTCTGTGCCAAACGAGAGTTAGTGCGTTAACAGCGCGGGAAATTAAGTGACACACAGATTGGCCAACCTATGAGGGAAAAAATAAAGCCGCTACATTTACCTTCTTATATGGTTATCCAGAGGGCAAATATTGAGCTCTCATTGGCTCCCCACCCCATTTGCTAGTTTTTCCCGCGATGTCAACGCACTAACTCTTGTTTGGCTGAGACTGTAAAGAAAAATTCTGCTCTCTTAGTGGCCTAGAAAATGTATTATTTGAATATTATGTTTGAAAATAACAATGTAATACTTTTCTCATACAAAATGTAAATTAGTGTGAAGTTCTTAATGCATTAGTCAGTCTTGTTTATTACCATTACCTCTTAAAAAGATAACTTTTCTAATTAATGATAGGTTTCTACATCGTATTCTTCTTTGGAATAAAGACAACGGACATATCAAAACTAGTTAAGGTAAAATACACCGAGGACCTTTAGTTCCCTTAACTAAGTATTGTTTCAACCAAAGTTTACCCAAGACAAGATTTGTTTTCAAGTTCGCTTGATACGGAGCCTTAAGTTGGGAACGAAGAAGCTAAGATACTTACATAATTAGGTTTTAGTGTGGCTTACTCACTATCTCTTCTCTCAAGGTAGAATTGTTTTAATTCAAACGTTGATCGTTATTATCTCGAAGTTTTGTTATTGTTCCTTGTTAGTCTTTCTGAATTAACTTCCATATAGTCTTTTTGGCTTTTCAAAAACTTCTGTATTCCAGTACATTTGTAAGCCTAATGGAGCATTTTCTTTCGAATGGAAAACTTTCTTTTGTAAAACTTACAACTGACCCTGACAGTGATTCTTGGGAAAATTCTTTTTAAAACATGTAAATTCATAGATCCTAATTTTATTTCGACGTAAATACCTCGAGACAATTATTAACGAAGAAAACTTCTCGAACCTTAATACGGTTTGAATTACACTCCTGGTAATCCTACTTAGGAGAAGAACCCTTGTTTCAAAGTTCGTAAACTCTTGTATCTTTTTAACCATGTGTTATGAGCTTTATATTCACACGCACTTACAAACCAGACTCGAACCTGGCTAAGTCTTCAGATAAATTATTAAACTTAACTCTGTTTTCTGAGTACTTGAGACGGGTTGTTAGTGGTCTAGTTAGGCCGTTTTATTTAACCAGATACCATTACAAGTTAACTTGACATTACATCGCATTAAAATGTAATAATACTGCGTATCTCGCTTCACACTGCTTTTAATTGTTTACAATTTTTTTTTTAATTATTAATGAATCCAACATAAAATAATAATTATTTTAAAAGGTTTTATTGAGAATTAATTATTATTATTACAGCTTTTTTGTGCGCATTAATTATAAATGTATTTTCAGGCAATTATAGATTTTTTTTTTTAATCTTATTTTTTTGAGAATCATAAACCTGATACAGTACAGAACTGCAATGAGCAAAACTAAGTGAAAAGAACATTTCTATACTTAAAGTAATAGGAAGACTAACAGATTAGACTGGCAATGAAGGTAATAAGGTAATAGGTATTTATGTACCTAGAGCAGTTAAGGGCGTTATTACATACAGGCCGAGGACTCGTGCGTTTAACGCCCGAGGCCTGCCATGTCGTTTACTGCTCGTGGTGCGTACACTATTTTATCGCCCACCACATGTAAACTAATTACTGAACATGCAAACTATTTTCCATAATCTTCAAAACAATAAATGCATATTAAGGTTTCATCAAGGTTACATCAGTACCAAAACAAACCGCAGTTTTTAAAAATATTGATTGTTACCAATTGAACAGCTGACGATGAGAACTACTAGCGCTTCCTGTATGCCGCAGCCAGGAAGCGGCCGCTTGTCGAACTACTAGCGGCCCTGTAAAGATAAAGCATGCATTTTTACAGGCCCCAGGGCTGTAAAATGGAACTTTTACAAAATGGAAACTAAACCGGCCGCTCAGGATAGGAATGTTTGGGCGATAATAGTGTTTACCTTTATTTTAAATAAATGCCATTAAATCTTAAACTTAATATACTAAATTTAAACAATGTACTGACTAATTGAACTTGTGACAGTATTCGTTTTTCAACTATCTTTACTTGTTTACCTTCGTTATAAATAAATGCCATTAAATCTTAAATAATTAACTAAATCTGAAGAAAGTACTTACTAATTGAACTAGTAATAGTATTTCTTTTTCTACTAACTTCACTTGTTTACCTTCGTTCTAAACAAATGCCATTAAATCTTAAACAATACGAATATACTAAATCTAATCAATGTACTGACTAATTGAACTAGTGACAGTATTTGTTTTTTAACTAACTTTACTTATTTCCCTTCGATATAAATAAATGCCATTAAATCTTAACCATTAGATAGCTCATTGTAGCACATTAAACTAGTATAGTCTTCAACTTATAATATAACTAATATTTCATGTTTCAGGTTGCCTGGTTGAGAGTAGACACACAAACAATTCTGACTATTCACAGTCATGTTATAACCAAGAATCACAGGATAGCTGTGACGTACCATGATCACAGAACGTGGTTTCTTCACATCAAAGATGTCAGGCAGTCAGACAGAGGATGGTACATGTGTCAAATCAACACAGATCCTATGAAGTCACAAGTAGGATTCCTCGATGTTGTTGGTAAGATTTGTTTTTATTATTTATACCTTAATTTTGTTGTTATTTATTAGGTTTTTTTTTTTTTATTTTTTTTTATTGATTGCTAAACTATACATTTATTTATCAGTTGTTAAATGGTTATTTCCACTATTGGCCATATTTCATTCCCCTTATCAGTTTATTCTCAAACTAAACATATTCTGAAAAGTTTACTTTTATCGTATGGGCTTAGCAAAGCAAACGAAAAGTTCAGGGTACATTTTTTGTATCGTGTCTGTCACTTGGCCTGTTGTTCAGCATTTTTTCGAATAACCTCATCTCAATAACTACACGTCAGATTGTGATGAAATTTGATAATTAGTCCATCACTGTTGATCCCATATTAATTTATACCGTCAGCGCTAGTAGACTTATTCGACAGATCTAACTCTCACAATTAAATCTCATTAGGCCATTCATCCAATAGTACAACGGGTGGAAGCTGTCATACAATTTGGCTGACTATTTTGTTTTTATTAACTACTACATTTTTAATAGTAATAAATTTGAAAGAAATTTGTACAGTTTTTCGAATAAATAGCCAATATAAATTGCAACCTTCTGCTCACATTTAATATTAATATTCAAGCACATTAAAAAATCGAAAAAGGTCCACAATCAATTACCTTTCAATTCCCAGCAGGGCAACATTATTTTTTCTGGATGTTTAGTATTTTCTAATGCTTACATAATAAATATTTAATAGCATCTATATTGTCAAATTTATCTTATTATACTTTATTTTCATATATTCATGTGAGCATTCATCAAATTATAGCACCCAAAGAACCTATGTGACACACACAAATAGCCATATTTCCCATTTTAAATGTACAAAATGTTTATGTTTTAAACCTTCAAGGAACACAATACGTGACATATTGGTGTATCGAAAACAGGCATAACGTTCTCTTTTCCATTGATAACATGCCCGAAAGTTTTGGAAAGTGATTAAACTTTTTGTATGACTGTGATTTAGAGGTGGGATATCCGGGTTGTAGGATATCGGGGAAAAATTGAATTTTTGACAAACTGGTTCTAAACCGTAGGGGAAATTGCCATGGTGGCATGTATAAATCACAACTCCCTTCAGTAGTTTTTTTTGGCATTGTCAGTCTGCCTCTAACGGCATCCTGGACATACGTGAAACCATTTTTTATCCTTTTTTAATTATTATCGTTAGAACCCAGCCTAACTCTTAACCCTGTCAAAAGGGGTTGGCTTCATGAACTCATCTTTTACGGTAAAGTTGAAAAAGATGTTTTCCAAAAAAAAAAAAAAAAAAAAAAAAAAACACTTATCTATTATCTGAATTCACCCACCCAAAAATTAGAATTTTTTTTCTAATGAATAAATAATGTATCTTAAATAATACATTCCATTGAATAATTGACTGCACAATAAGCTAAGCTTGACCCATCAATCATCACATGAGGTGAGATGCCCAACTGAAAAGTCATGACGCTTTTACATTTTTAAATTGAATAAAAAATATAAATACAAAAATAAATAATTCAATTTATCGGTTAAATGAATGCAAAGCAATCTTGCCTTTGACAGTGCTATAATTACTTCCTTATACATTTCCTTTCGAGTTTATCCACGTGCAACTAAAAATTTCTATTATCTTATAATCGGATTTTGAAAGCTTGTCCCCTACACTGCTTTACCGATCTTATTCTTATTTTTGAAATATATTTTAATCTCAATAATAATTCACATTTTTGTTTAAATAACACTGTTAACTCTATACTATTATAATTTTTGCTGGAAGGTACCGGAAACCATGTGATTGTTCCATTGAATAAACATTTTTATGTCTCAATTTCAAACATTCTTTGACAGGAATCCGTTTCAGACTTCAGTTTATCATTCGGTTATTTGGTTTATTGATTGTACAGAAATCAATTTTGATCTCTTGTCTGTCTGTTTAAGAGCATCCGACCGTGTCGGTCTGTCCCTTAATTTTTTCGAACTAATATGTCTTAAACACTATACGCCACTCACCTGATTATAATATAATTTGGATGATTTTTTTTCTTTATAAATTGTTCCCAAATAGGTTTCAATCTTCGTCCATTTGCTTCTCTTCCACATGCTCATACGTGTATAAGCACAACCATACATTTATTTACACCTACATTTAGAAGTACTCATCTAATTTTTAAGAAACTTTGATGGTTTGTCGGAAGTAGCCTGTAGATGGTTCACGACTGCCTACGCTCTTTAAATTCTTGCTAAATTGATACTTATATTCATGTAAAATAATATAAAAATACCATTTTTGAAAACTGGTCTTATTTTCAACAATTTTTTTTTTGTTTCTGTATTCTTCACCTTAGTTGTTTCTATGTGCAAAATTTGGGGAAAATTGAATGACGGTAAGTGGTTCAAAATTGGGAAAATAGGTGTGCGATGAAACTTAAAGCAAATAAATTTGACGCCATTTTTTTATTTTTCTTTTTTTTCTGTATTCTTCACCTTAGTTGAATCTATGTGCAAAATTTGGGGAAGATTAAAAACGGGAAGTGGTTCAAAATTGGGGTAATATGTGTGCGATGAAACTTACAAAGCAAAGTAATATAAGACCAGTAAAAAATCAAAATAAAATTGACAGAATAATAATTACAAGATAAAAAGAAATTTTTATATACTACGTTTTTTAATTAAATTAATTAATTTTTTTATTTACTTGGTTTACTTATTCTTTTTTGCTGTCATTCAATGTTTACCTCTCAAAAAAAATCTTAATTTTGAAATCTGTCAAATTGAAGGATTGTAAATATTGGGGATATGACAAAACAAATAAAATAACATGCGGATTTTTCCCGAACTAATTTTCCATGCAGCAAATTTGCTTAAAACGAATTAAATTCTGCTGAAAAATTACTAAAAGCATTAAAATAATGCATTGTCATCGAGTTCTGAGCTGTTCTGAAAGTTTCAAATGTCTAGCTACTCGGGATGTTAGTTAAAATTCGATTGCAAGATTTGTACCGGACATACAAACAAACATACGAACAAGAAACCAAGTTAATAAAAACGTAGTAAAAATAAAAGGAGGGCAAAAATTAAATAAATCAGATAATAATGGATTGTAAATGCATTGCATCATTAAATTATACGTGAGAAAGCTATATACCACACTATTTTATTACTACGTTTTTATTAGCTTTCATTCTTGTTTGATTGTTTGTGGGTCCGGTACAAATCTTGCAATCGATTTTTGACTAGTTTCCCGAGTAGCTAGACATATGAAACTTTTACAGTAGCTCATAACACGATGAAAATGCATTATTTTAACACTTTTAGCCATCTTTCTGCATAATTTATTTCGTTTTCAGCAAATTTTTCTGTATGAAAAGTTAGTTCGGAAAAAATTCCGCAAATTATTTAATTTTTTTGACATGACCCATATTTACGATCTTAATTTTGACAGGTTTCTTTCAAATTTATGATTTATGACAAAAAAAAAAAAAAAAAAAAAAAACGTAGTATATAAAATGTTCTTTTTATCTTATAATTATTGAGTTGTGTTTTTAATTGTATGACGGTTTAATGCCTTTAGAATTTTAATTCTTAAATAATTCTAGCTTAATTTAAAGATATTTGATTCTGTCATGTTATATTTTTTCGTAGATTAATACACATAAAATTAATGTTAATAATTTGTTATACATTTTTTTTTTTTTCACTCACTATACCCCTAGAAAATATTTTATTTATATTGTAAGTTATGCAATATGCTTATGATATTTTAAAACTCTTTTGCTTTCTCTGTTAAATTATAAATTTCAGTTTTTAGTCAAGGTTTCATTCATAAGTTAGAACTTGGCGTTAGAGAATGCATTATTTAAAGGAAAAACAAGTAAAAAGCAGGGCCAAACTGATATTTGAATGCAAATGAAGTTAACCTTAAATATAGGAGGTTAACACTGGAATTTCAAATGCTTCACAATTGTTATTATAAATTACCTCACACTTCATTTCGTACAAATTTGTTCCTTTCTCTTGCTTCTTGCTTTACGTAAACTTTCCTTTTTGGAATACAACTTCGGTTTAAACAGATGTTCTGTTTATTATTGGTTGAGGTGGATGACCAATGATTTAATATAGACTCTTATTTATTTCACAATAAGTTTACCGCTTAATGTTAGGTAATTATCTTATTATAGTCATTGAAACATTAAATTAATTAACTGTTTGGATAATTAGACAATTATTAATATAGACTAACTTTATACCATTATATCCTGTCAAAAGTAAGGGAAAAGTCTTAGTTAGTAAAAATACGAGGGAAATATTTGTCAGTATTCGTCGATACAAGATACAACATAGATTAACTTAAACCATTTACTTCTTAAGTAGTCTACCAATTAGTGTGGCGTATAGCTTCATCGCGTTAATTTTCGTATATTTCAGTGATTTTATGCTTTTACTACAAATTATTATTGTAGTAGTATTAGTAGTCTAGTACTTCCTACTAGAACGGGTAGGACGAACCACTTGTTCGAACCTTCTTTTAGGTCCTTTTTACGCCCCGTGGTGGAGAGTTCCAGCTACTTCACACATCATACATTTGTACATTGTACTGCCGAAGCAAGTATGGTGTGGTCAGGGGTGTCCCTCGCCCTGCTTCGTTCTCTAACTATAGATACAAGTTACATCATCATGACACGGATCGGACCCACTTCAATCGGAACCCATCAATGAGTGGGGGAAGAGTGCCCCTCATAGGGGGTGTCCCTCGCCCTGCACCGACCGTGATTCATAGATGCAATTCAGAGTATCATGGCACGGGATCGAGTTGCCTCGACTTATTGATAGCCTAGCGAGAGCGCCTTAAGACCCTCGGTCACGCTGGCTCCCTAAAAATGATTGATTATTTTGAATTTTTACATGAATTAAAGTATTAATTTAGCAAAATTTAAAGAGCGCAGATGGTTCTAATTAATCTGGGACTATCTGAGGGCTACTTTCTACAAATCATCCATGTTTCATGTAGTAGTATAATTTTATAATGAACCCGAATTTTATTTTGTTCTTATAATTTTTAATTTAACTTATAATCACAATTGCTAATGCATAAGTTTCGACTAATGTAAATTTTATATTACCAACGATGATTATATAAAATAAAGTGGTCGAAACTTGTTAGTACCTTAAATATTGTTTTTATTTATATGATTAAGACAATATTAAAACATAATAATAGGTGAATATTTGGCACAATAATCATACAATTATTAGATATCATTAATGGCTTGAAACCTTCTATTGACCTTATTTATTTTGGATAGGAGAAAAAGAGATAGAGTCTGTATTATATGGTTAGAAAAGGGCTGTAGGGCTGAAGGGTTTAACGTTAGCGTGGTTTCTCGATAACCTGTGATACCCTTCCACTCATACCCTGCTTTTTTTACCTTTACAACTAGACTCAAACTAAAATCCCAATTTCTGCCTCCTACCTCCTACCCTATTTTTTTCGCAATCATCTCGGGTTCAACCCTATCACGGAATTACCAACTACCAACTGTGTATTGACAATCAAGACCTGTCACGAACAACGCAAGCACGTACTCTGTCGACCGATAATAGAACTAAAAAAAAAAAAAAAAATTGAAGCAGTAGCAGTCATCTACCTTGTAGAGGTTAGATTGTGCTTTACATTGGTTGGGTATAATGCAACCATTTTTGGTTCTCTTCCTTTTTTATTATTATTTTGCAAAGCATCATTTATTATCTCAAATCATCCTTCATCATCATCTTTTTAATCTGTTATTGTAACCATCGTTTTCTCTTTATAAATAAAATATATTTCGTAGTCACAATGTAACAGAGGTCAGAGTCTCTAACTTTTATATTATTCTATCTGACCCGGCGAACTTCGTAACTCCTAATAAACATTTAACATATAGGCCCCCATACATGGTCAAAATGTTAGCACAAACATTTTGACCATGTATGGGGCTGTTTGATGTTTGCGCAAACATGATTTTTGACGTGTATGGCCTGAATTTGCCCGTCATCAGATTTGCGCAAAATGTTTGATAGTGTATGGGGGCATTTAGAAATGTATAGAGCTGCTACCTTTGAAAAACCTTATTATTTTATTTAAATAACTTTTATTTGAAAAAAAATAACGTTTATTTAATTATCGTTAAATAATTTTGCCTTATATGAAAATTGTATATTACAATTTTTAATATTTTTTGAACAATATTGGCATAAGAGACGTACAAATACACAAACATTTATTTTTAAATGTAGGTTTCGTCTTTTTGTAGTTGGTATTTTGTAGTTTATCAAAACCTAATTTATCAACTTTTTAACAACAAATAACGTAACAGATATACGATGACTGGATGCATTGAAATAAGTTTCTACACACACAACGAACTCATCCATCATAAGGAATTATTCTTTAAAAAAATTGTAGAAATATAATAATATTAATAATATAAAAGTTTGACAATAAAATGATAGATAACAAAAATTGTCTTTCGTTAGCACAACTGTATTTTGTATTTTTATATAGTTATCAGTAATAGTTTAGTTTGTATAGTTATAAATCTCAGAGAAGTAGTAACTGCTTTAAGTTAGATCTCGTTAAATCTCGGAATATTTTTTAAGAAATAAGACGTTTTATTGATCCCTTGTTAAAATCTTTTTAACGAACGTAAAAAAAGTTATAATTTCCCTCTAAAAATTAAATTTTATTTCTCGCTCTTTGCATCTTCAACTTAAATTTGACTACCATTGTTGGCGATAATTTGATAAAACTTTGTCGAAAGGGAAATATAAAGAAGCGTGAAAACATTTATTAATCCCAGAAATGTGGGATACAAAAAAATGAATTAAGGCCTATTTAAGAATTTACTTGTTATGCCAAAGTTTATATGTTATAGTCATCGGTAGATTTTGTGACGCTTGATTTTTTGACGTTTTTTTTCGGATTGACTCCCGGGCTCCAGAACGTGCCATAAGTAACTTCTTTCCAACTTTAGAGGGGAGATGAGTCAAAATGCATGGAGTAAAATTAGTGTAGGAGTAGGTTAAATATGACTTGTGAGGGGGGGGGGGGAGAGTAATTCTACATTTTGTGTTGATAATTGTACAATAGAAGAGGGCTGGCGTAGCCGAATGGTTAGCGCACTAAGCTCTGAAACCAAGGTCTAAACCCTTGGCTGTAAGTTCGAATCTCAGAGAGGTGAGACATGTTTTACACTGATGATCTCATCTTGGAGATGAGTAAAGTGACCAGATTAGATAATAACCCCTGTCCTGTAATGACCTAGGATGTTTAACGAAACTAAAGCAAAAAATGTAATTGGAAATTTAGTATATATATAATATATGTGTAGACTGACTTTTTGGCATAAAATATAAAATTTGGTTCTATGCCATCTATGAAAGGGTAAAATGGCATTTTATAATATATTCCCCCATTTTATACCTATTTTTACCTAAGCATTAGTGACAGTATATTATTTACACTATTAGGATTATTGTTATTTTTAAATGAATGAAAAATAAACTCTTCCATTTTTAAAATAATTCATTTTTTAATGAAACTATTTCTTCTATATTAAGGCACTGACGGTGGCACTTTGAAGTCTGATTGCTGCTTTATTAAAGAAACAAATGATTACCTGGGGATAAAGATTGTGTTATTCCTTTCATAGATGCTCCCATATCAAATCTTGTTCATTTATTATTTTGTTAGATTTCAGTTAATAAGTATATAAAATCCTTGAGTGGTTAACATTTGGACGAAGTTTTGGTGTAAGCTACAACTCATGTATCTGAAGAGTGTTTTAGATTAGACAAGAAAAGGGTTACATTGATTGGCATTTTTGTTACTCCCCTTATAAATAAATTTAAAAAAAATAACAGAAGGGAATAAAAGTCTAAATAATGTGTATGGTGGGATATATTCCTTTTTACCCAAAGCATATTGGACTAAACCTCCCTTTGTATTAATAGTTATTTAAACAAAGAAATATATTATAACTAATTATATTCATTTATATTCTTTAAAAAAAAGCATAGGGGAGTTACAATCTAAAACAGTACCCAATTATTTTACAGTTGAATCTTAAATTTCTTATTAAATTATGTAAGTATGTTTTTTTGGAGTGGAGCCCAAGTATTTAGCGAATGCCAATATGTTTCTAATAGTTGTACTAAACCAGGTGAAACATCAGAGTTATTTCGGTTATTGAATAAAAACAATTGTTCAATTCCTTTCATCCGAAAGCAATAATTATCTCGTAGTTGTACAAGTGGCTTGAGAGTGGCTTTTGTTATACTGTCAGATAGAGAGAAGGGTATATAGGGGACAGTTGTCCCAAGATACCTAATATTTTTTCCACACGGCTGATCCGCTAGGTTCCCCATCCCACTGGATCAAGTCGGATTCTAGCTCCATTGAGCCAAATAGTGTCCCCAGGACCTCCCTAGTGTCCCCTTCTAGTATTATAACAATGCATCTCCCTCACAGAGGGACAAACCAATATCAAAATCCAATCATGTGGAAATATTCCGCCGACCAAACCTGGGAATCTCTGTTCCCTCCGCGCCTTCACTAAATCCAATCCAACAAATTCCAGCCCACTGTAAGAGAAGCATTTCGGTGGTAGTTCCATTTTCTAAAACCATAAGGGTTTAATGAGCGCATAGAAATCCGTCCGATATGGGATCGTATATTTCAACCATAGATTTCTAAATGATTCGTAATTTTATATACAGTTCTTATTTATTGCATTTGCTATAATTAATTTGTGGCAAAATATATGAAATGAGATTATAATTTACGTTGTTAAGAATTATGCCTAGATTAGATTTAGAAATTACTCCAACCATCTCAAAAATCAGTTTCTTTTTGAACCATTATAGCAAATTTTATATTATGATATTTACTAATTTTTATAAATAGTTTGTCGGCACTTGTTTAGATTGGTACTCTCCTTTTAAAAATAGAAGTGTGGTATTCCTTTGTCCCAAAGTACATCGGACTAAACATCCCTTTTTCTTCTTTTTCTTAATATGTAGTTACTTGTGCGTAAGTCACTTATATTTTAAATAAAACGTTGGGGAGTAACAATTTAAAGAAGTACCTACTTTGTCATTATGTGCCATTAGTTAAATTGTGAATTGGTGATCAATAAGTGCTTAAGCGAAATATTTGTAGTACAAATTTTGTGCTATTGTTTATTGGTAAGTATATCGTTTCTCTACTGTTTAATCCTGTGCCTGAAAATCTTTTTACTCGTTTAACCTTGAGCGGTTCATAATAAAATTAATTCAATAAATAGAAAAGGTTTCTATGGTTGTTTAAAATCTAATTATCTTATTTTATATATTGCAAATCCCTTTTAAAAAATAAAATTTCAAGTATATAATTCATTTTTGCGCTCGCTCTTTTTCAAAGTCCTTTTAAATAAACCTCTTCAAACCACTTAATTTTAACCTCCTGAGAGGGTCTTATTTTGTGCAATTCTATTTCCCGTCAGCTAGAAATGGATTATTATAGATCCATTTTTAATATACATTTATATATTTTTTTTCTCTCTCTTCGAGAAATTTCCATTAAATTGATGGCTATTGTTGTGGCCTTAATGGATATTTAATCTGTGTGATTTTACTTCAGGAGAGAGAGAAAAAAAATGTATAATGCTAAAGATACATCAATTCAGTGAATAATAAGTGCAAGAAAATTATCGGGTTATTTTCTAAAAACGACAATATGCATGAATTATCGTAGTAAATTATTATAAAATTATATATACATAATCTAATTTCATTTTTTTCAGTTAGAACGTGATTAGAAATCAATAGGTTAACCTTTTTTTATCCAAATTTATTAGATTAGGTTAATGGGGAATCAAAATGCAAGATGTGATATGGGTAAGGGAACGGTCTTTAGTTGCAAACACTTTCGTGTGGTTTTCCTTCAAAAATGCCCTTTGCCAATATTCTGTATCCAACATTATTTCTTAAATTATTTCCAAGGATCCTATTCGTCCTATAATTCAAGATTTAGTAGAGTCAGGCTGCTTTGCAGCGCAAATTTGGCGTCGGTGGTTTTCCAAGTTTAATTAAGGTATTTGGCTCCGACTTAGTGAATTAGTGGTCTGACTTTGTAGTCTGTTTATTGATTCGTCAGTCACATTCGCGGTAGATTGCGAAGAGATTCCTATCGTGATAGGTTCCAGCAGATTTTTAAAACATCATGACTTTTTTTGCGTCTTCGCCAATCTTTCTTTTGGATTCACCATTTAATGGTACTTTCCTATGCCTTAAACCTTCGCCGACATATTTTAACGAGCTAATTCTGCTTTAATGACGCAATTTTCTCTTACAAACCATTTGGGCGTTCATATTATATGTCACCGTTATGTTCTATGATTGTTGAGGAATGTGTCTTTTATTGGGTGTCAGCAATTTTGTGGTTGTGGATTCCAACCCTGTGTCCATCCAAAACTGCACTTAAGATTTTTCACTACATTAGCGTTAATTTTGTTCACCCCTTTATTTAACCTATTAAACATCTTTCAAAAAAGAAACAACCTAGACTTGGTTGATAGTTAAATGGCTGGACCGTAATACTAGCCAGGATGGGAAAAAAAGAAATTCCTTTATTCGCTGTCATAATAAATTACAATTTATCCTTGGTAGAAGCACAACGTTATCTTGATATTTTACTAGCTGTTGGAGAATGCGATATACCCCCTAGCTATAATCAGTAGAGTAGATGCTAAACTAATAATAACATCGTTATTTGTTTATTATTACTTTAAGTCAGATAGTGTTGTGATACGACCTTTGTCTTATAGTAATATGATGTGGGCGGAAGATGTTTTGGCTGTAGTGTTTACCCAGGTCCAATAACATGCTAATCTTAGTCTAGGGGAATTGGTTGCTGCTCCTGAAAGCAAGATTGTTCTAATCTGCGCCTTGTTTCGCTTGACTAAGCTAAACACCTAGTTCCCATCCACCAGGTCTTCCTTACCTCTCGGCTCTTGTTTCACTTAACTTATCCTTTAGTTTCAATCCGATAAAAGATACTGAGTTTGCTTATCGAAACCTCTCTCATCCCACTGATTCCATTGTAAACTTCACCATCTTTATTTTTAACTCAGACTTTCGATAAGTTTAAAATATCATATTGTTGTTCTAACAATCGAATTTTCATTATTAATATCATTATTTATTCATTTTTTTTTATCCTTTCTCTTTTTGTTTATTTTATTTCAAAAAGAGTTTTAAATATTTCCCCTTTGAAGAAAAAACCCATTAATTTAATTGATTATTAAATTTTTACCCTCATTAGTGCGCAAAATTCCTTTTTATACTCTGATATTTATAAAAAATATTTCATTGTCACATAATAATATTATGTTATTATTGAAATATTGCTTATAGTTTTACGCTTATTTATAGCATTCTTTATCCCGACAACTTATAGCTACGACCTTTAAAGATTCATGTAAAAAATATTCGGTTGAATATATTGTTTTTGTCAAGCAATAACTGTAAATAAAGATCTTCTAGAAGTGTGTGGAGTTGTGGTCACAGGTTAGGATTACTTGCTACCTATTTTGCTCAACAATACTTACTTTCCCTGTAAATTCAGGTAAAAAATAGCAAGTTTCTGAGCGTTTTTGGAACGAAGTTCCTTATGGCACGTTCTAGAGCCCGGGAGTGAATCCGAAAAAAACGACTAAAATCACCGTCACATAATAACTGTCACAAAATCACCGTCACGAGATCTACTGATGGCGATCTTAGTAAAAAAAAACACCGAGTTAGTTGAAATTTGGTACAAATGTTCATTTTACCAATGCCCAGGCTAAGTTCGTTGGACAAAGTTATCCGCCTAAGCGTTCACGCGCAACGCTCGCGTAAACGTTAGCTTCAAAAATGTTAAGACGGGAAAAAGTGTTATTATGGAAGTCTGTTATTTGACTTGTTTTGTTTATTTTTGTTATATGTAAAAATGTCACTTTTTTTGTAGATATAGAAAATACAATTACGGTGCTGTTTAAAGTAAAATTGATCTGTGCTGAAGCTTATTTGAATATATTAGGTAAATTTTTATAATACTGCGTACTTAATCCAAGAAAAATTGTAACTTCATCTATTTAATGAGACAAACAACTTTTTAAACTTTTTTTTTAATGTTTTTTTTTTAGTAAAACGAACACCGACACTTTTAGGAAGTGATAAAGATCGTTAGATTTGTTAGAGTGGACCTAAAAACCTCTTAAACTTAAGTAGTTATTAACGTATACGTACTATAGCAGTGTAATTTTATAAATATATTTAATGAAAAATGTAAGGAACTTCGTTCCTACCGGGTGTCCCGCGACACCACACGTATTTTTCTTCTTCCGCTTAGTCTATGTCGCACTCAAAGAAAGCCCATTCATTAACGTTCGCGTTGAATTAATAACTTACAGGCTTCGCGTTACACTGGCGCGGTGGCAAGCGACGTTCTACACATGCGTGGCAGATCCCATGTACATGGTACATGGAGCCATGTATATGGCTCCAAGCGTTCATGAGCGTGCGGTGCAGATCTCAGTGAGATGATGGGATTTTCCACGAGGTGCCACTATTACTTTACTAGTTTTCGTTGAATTGCCATACGTGCTTAACGAACGTTGTCTTCGTCCAATGTGAATTCTGGTGATATCGCCTCCCTGAAATTGGAATTTTCTTGTGAAAACGTAGTTTTTGAGTTCTTGAGATAATACTCTCAGAAAAAAAATCATAATAAAAATACGTAGATGGCTATGATTTATGTTTTATTGCATAATTTTTGGCGCTCGTTGTAAAATCTTTGTTTCAGTTATACACATACTTACAACTACACCAAACTTTGATATTAAACCAAAGACGCTTGTCAAAAAACCCTTTCTTACCTGTGATCTATGTTTTAATAGGCCTAATTCCTGATTACAGTTTTAACGGTTTAAGACATTTAATGAGTATAAGGAGGGCTTTAATTATCTTGGGTTCCTAAGATATTTAATAAAATTTCACTGTATACAATTAGTTTTAAAATGGATTGTATAACTCAAGAGGGGATAAAGAAAAATCATGGCCCAAACTTACAAATTTCAAAATACTATTAGGGATTACCAATTTAGTGAGGTTTAAGCACTAATCTTTAATATAATTAATTGTACCAATCAAGACTAGTAAGATCTTCAGAATTAGCAATTTTGGTAAAATAAGAATCTCTTACAATATACATTTTTTATTTTGTGTTTTATATAGAAATAAATTTTATTGAAGTTATAATTACTCTTGATAATTTGTACCCAAATTATCAGTCTTAATTTCTATAATTACTTAAATTATCAGTCTTTATTTCATTAAGTATATTATTATTATGAGATTACAATTTTTAGAGATAGAATAAGTTTCTTTTAATGCTATAGATATAAAATTCTTAAATTCTAATTCCTCTTTGGAAAAGTTGACGTTTATAATTAATCTCTAGATTATTTTTAATATTGACAAACAAATTAATTATAAGCAATACTTATCCGTTAAGGAAAAGTAAAAAAATTGACAATTTCAACATACTAATGATGCAAAAAACTGCTTTAGCTTTGCCTTTGACGCAGGAAAAAATTTCGTTTAATCATTAATATGAGGAGAATTTTCGAAGCTTTCCATATATTTAAACATATTAACAACACTGCTAAGCATTAGTGAAAGGAACATGTATACCAAATTTCAACTAAATCGGTCAACCTTTACTCAAGTTATCGTCGGATATGTAAACATTACTGACAGACAGACAGACAGACAGAATGCATATTTTGTTGAATGTTTGAAGCTCGCTTACGCTCATTACAATTATTTAAATGTATAGTTTCTTAATCTTTATCAAACCAATGATAAAATGTACTCGTATTTGTACGAGTATATTATGTTTTAATTATATGATTGTACAGACCTGTGATAATTATAAAAAAAAAAAACAATTTCCTCGAATGATATTACGAATTTATATTTAAAAACTTTATTACATGCTAAAAATTAATGAAGTAATATTTTATAAGGGGTTTTCATTAATATCAATAATTTCAAATTTTAATTAAAAAACCCAGTATATTTTTTTAAATAAATAGATATAGGTTATTGTGATACATATATAGGTACGTTTCACTCAGTTCCAATATTATTTTTTATTGAACTTTTTGAAGATATGAAGAAATTATTGGTCGGAATTCAATTAACTTATCTATTGATTTCATATGCCGGTATGAATTTTAATATTTTCAACATAATTATTTTTATTCATTAGTTTTACAGTATGAGATCGACCGTGATTTAATAAATTTATTGAGATTTTGGGAACTTGGAAAACATTTTAATCTAAAACGGTCTCACTGTAGCCAACTATATTGAGTAATTTAGTTATGGTTGAATCAAATTTGAAAATATGCAACAGCAATTTTTTTTAAACGTGTTCAAATATTCAAGTATTTTAATTACAATATTAATTTTATTTTTAATTAATTTTTAATGTTTCATTTGAAAGGAATTAGTAATATTAATTTTGTTTGATTGATTAAGAGTAATTATAAATGTATCCATATTGAACTTCGTGTAATTTTTTTTTACATGTGCTTACATTTCCTCTTTTTTTAAGGTACCTTTTTTTANGAAGCTATGTGCCACATTAATTGGCAGAGTATTTTTTTTAAGGCTTTAAAAATCCAAAAATTCCTCCCGGTAAGTTTGGAAAATACGCTGTAAGTTTGAACAATGTTTCGTGTATGATACCTTTATTATGAGTATTTGCAAGCAGAGGTAAAACATGACCTTATCTGTAACTGCTAATTTAGTGGTTTCTTCTCTATATTTAACTGATAATTTAATTCCTGTTTTAATTTTTACCCCTTTTTTGCAGTAAAATTGTATGCAACGTCGCATATTCTTAATTTTAATAAGGTTTTATTAGCTAATACATAGTTATTTTTTAGAGAAGTAGTTTTGGTCTCAAGTTTTGTTAGTTCACATACTTTTATTTTAATTTAATATATTAATATTTTTTTATATTGTTGGCTCAATGTATATATTTTTTTTTCGTGCTTACGGAATTAACAGAAGCTATGTAATCGTTTTGAAGAACAAACCTTATATTTTATGCCTCATATCTCCAAAATTCTAATTCAAAAATCCGTTTCAGACATCAGGGAATATTTTTGATTCCGTGCGACAGTCGGTCTGTCACTCCATTATTACGGATAAACATATTTTAAAAATTGCTTTCCAATTTTAATGAAATTTGGATGGTATGTCATAATTAGGCCATTGCTGGTCCCATATACGTTTCAACCTTCTGATCCTATCTGCTTCTTTACCACATGCTTACAAAAGTACATTAAAACCTTTTATCATCAAAAGTAATCATCTAATTTTAATGAAATCATATTTGGATGGTTCATCGAAAGTAGCCCACTGATGCACAGATTAATTTCAACCGTCTGCTCCCTTTTAAGTTACTCCGTTTTAAGATCGATACTTTAATTCATAAAAATCAAATAAAATTGACAGATTTTATAAACGGAGGGAAAATTAAATAAATATGGTAATAATAGGTTAATTTTTTACAATTTTGGTAGTATTCATACTACGGAATGATTAAATTTTAATTTAAATCAAATTATAATTATTATTAACTACGGGAAACAGTGTGAGAAAAACAAGCTCCAGCGCCGGGGTTTGAACCCGGGCCTCTGTATAATAGGTTGTAAAAGTATAAAATCATTGAAGTATTCTAAATAAGGAGTCGAGGAACCTATGTGCCACACTAATGAACAGACTAGTTTATGCTAGATGTTATAAATTGATTGTTGCTACAAACGTTTCTTGATTTGTTCATAGTGAATATGATAGCACTGCCGAATTGATCAGTTTGTTCGTCTAGCAGTTGTCTAGCAAATGGCTACCATTGACTCTTAATTTGAGAACCATTAAATTTTTTCTACAAATAGTTTTTAATCTGTAAATAAAATGTTAAAGTACAATAAACAACCACTGAAGTTCGACAAAAATAACATCTACACCAGCTGTTTCCCGTGTAACCTTTTTTTTTTTCTTGAATCAGCTGTTTTTCGTACTATTTTGAGTGCAAGAACAACCAATTTGTCGAGCAACTATAAATACGTTGTTTTCAGATTTCAGATCAGCTTTTGACACTTTTTGCAACAGTTAGAATCGGCTAAAAGTTCCAACATCATTAAGAATTTACCGAACCCAAAACATTATTACCTTAAAGCACTTAATTAAAGTAATTAGGAAATAGTAATTAGTATTAGAAAACTAATTAGTATTAGGAAATTGAGTAAGTAAATATCCCAAAACTACACATAAGCAGCAGAGGTGAAATAATATTAAACGTTTAAGTTTCGCTGAACTAAAAAAAAGCAATTAAGTTCATTCGCAGTGGAAGCGTGCTGGGCCCATAACCTCTTGAGAGAAAGACAGTTTGATCGATAGAACACTTATTATATTAGTTATAAAACAAAGTACAATTAATATTCTAGGAATACAGAGAGAGAACGATTAAATACGTCGAATGACATTAGATGACAATTTCAGAGACCAAGGTGGATAGTGAAAATAACTGGTCAGTTAAAATAAATCAACAAATGACCTACAGAAGAAATCATAATATAGAGTATATATATAATATATGTTTACTCACAACTTGCGTACTTAATGCTGTAATAACTTATTGTCCGGTTCAAGAACGCGGTCGATCAAAAAGGTTATAAACTTAGACTGATTTATTGCCTGTAAGTATGAAACTATTCCAAGTACTCTCGTATACAAATTTAATAATTTTTATATTGCTTCTGAGTTTACCGAAGGTAACGGTCTGTGATCAGTCTGAAGAACGAAATTTTTTTAGGTCTCCGATTTAAAAATTCCAACACAGTAATAATTTTTGGTTCTGTGTCTGTCGGTCAGTCTGAGGTTCAGTTTTTGAGAACCAACATAAAACTTCACGTTCGATTTTAATGAAATTGGTCATTATTAGCCCATTGTTGGTCCCATATAAGTTTAAACCTTTTTGGTTTAGTATATTTGGTTTACATTTTCAGAAAAATCATACCTCGAAGCAAAATCGAGAATTAAACTACATTTTACCTCCATATTTGAGGGCGCTACCTCCCAAAAACTCTAAAAAAGTTATTTATCAAAAACAGTTCCGACGATTTAGATTAAAAAAATCTAAAATATAGTCCATTTAAATACGAATCTAACGGTATAAGCAGCTTTCCAGGGTAAAATCTAGTTTCTGAGAAAATATAGCTGTAAACCTGGAAGGAGAGAGGCCGGGTTCGATTCTCCGCCGCATATTTTAATAAAATGTTCAAAATAATTAAATGTACTAACGAAAACTGATAAATTGAATAAAACGTGGCCAAGTAACTACGAACTCGTATATGAGAAAGTTTGTTTGAGTTGTATCAGACCGATTTTTTAATACTTTAAAAGGTTTCATAACTTAAACAATATCCCTCAAGACAAATTTTTCATCCAAAGCAATAGAATTAAACCATGATTTAAACGTTGAGGTTTATTTACATTAAAGCCCAAAAGATGGTATCTTTATTCTCCTGACAATTATCAGACAAATGAATAAATGTAGTTTTGTGTCAAAAGTATGACTTTGCCATACATCGGGCATAATGCAAAAAGGGTCCGCCATATGGTATTTTCGGACACGCGCCACATCACCCCTCCGCGTCAGCTATGTCAAACCAACAATGATCCAAATCCCCTCTTTTAAAGACCCCTCATTCAAACCTGACAATAGATATCAATCACTGTAGATCACAATGTTTCACGTGACGGTCCATTGAAGAGAGGGAGTGCCTTGTAGCGGCTAGGTCAAGTGTAAATAGCATGCAGATGAAGAGGGAGGATTTCTGGACTATTTGCTCTTCTGTTCGGGCGGTGTAACCAACGTCTGCTAAATTATTTCATTTTTGTCCATTCAACTGACATTTAGGAGGATTAAGTTTTAATTTGTTGATGTCCCACAATCTAAGTTTAATCAGTCAAAACTAGGGGTTTTTCTAAATGAATAATTCTACATCCTGTTTCTACTGAGAAAAACATTAATTAAATTATTGAACACACAGCACAAAAAAGTGTACATTGTAATCACATTTTATATAAGAAGGAAGTCACAGTTCTGATTTATATTAGATTAAAAATAGTATAAATTATAATCTTGACGGACAAAGAACATTACTAATGACTCTAAAACCCTTACAGAAGATTTTGTGCAGTTAAAAAAATCGAATTAAGTCTAAGACTCTCACACATTAGAACATCTAGAAACAGTTGATTTTATGCATTGCTCTCTTATTTAGTATTTGTTGACAACTTTATTATTTCAGAATTAAGAAATGGTTGTGTGGAATTTAATTGAAAAATAAAATATTACCATATAATTTTAGTGAATAATGAAGAAAAAAAACGAAATAACATTTATTTATATTATATTATTAATAGCCGTTAGGCCCGCGGTAACGGGCAGAATAATAAATATGGTTTAGAAAAAAAGCTGAGAGATAATTAGTTATAATTTAAATATATATTTAAAGAGATATTTACTGTTTAAATAGTTAGTTTTATGCAGTTATTGGTAATTAAAATTAAAACATTTAAATAGGAAGTTTTGTGCTCCGATATTCGTTATATAGGTATGGTGCAATTGGTTAAGTATCTGGCTCTCACCCAGGAGCCCTGGGTTCGATCTTAGCTTATGGCGCATCAATTTTTAACGTTATAAATCATTTAGAGGTGAGTTGTCGTCCTCGGGACACTACTCGATTATATAAAAGTTTATAATGTATAGAATATAATATTACTTATACTATACATTCTGTGTATTGAAAATTCATCTACCTTTGGATGCAATGGTTAGCACTTATGCCTACTGAATCAGAGGTGGGTGGATCGAGACTCGTCTAAGTAAGAAATTTTTTTATAGGTAAATAAACTGCCGGCTTAAGGATCACAAACTTCGTTACATGCAATTTGGTTTCATTCAAGCAAATACACTACCTCGGCTAAAAAAGTTTCACTTCAGATTGCTAAATACTGGATAAATATTTTGAATTCAGTTATTCATTCAGATCAAATTGCATATAATTATCCAATGGTATTTATATTACCTGTACGATGTATATCGCATAGGTATTAACAATCATATTTACAATAAAAAAAAATATATATCTGCATGTATGTATTTAATAACTTAGATATCAATATTGCCACAGATCAACAAGTTATAGATTCATGAAATAAATCAAAACCAACTTTACAAACACGAACGTGTTATCATAAAAAACTGTTTGGTTCTGCTAAAACGCCTACTTCCGGGGAAATAATCAAACGGCCTTTGCTTCTTAATACGGTTGCAGGAAAGAGGCTTGAAGTCCTTTCTTGCTCTAACAATCACGTTTTTTGTGTACACACTAGCCGTGTTCATGCCTCGCACACTTATTTGTTTGTTCTCTGCCTTGGTACCATGGTAAAGTAAACACTATTAAGGCTTTGAATATGGTGAGATTTCAAAAGCCTATAGCGTTATCCCAAATTCCGATAGACTCAGGTAGGCTTAAGAATAGAAGTACAATACATTACACAAACAAAATAAAAAGTTTGTGTCACAGCTTATGGCTTAAATAAAACTTAATAGTATTTAAAAGATCTGCAGTAAACTTTTTTTTTATTCAAATCATCAAAACAATTTTGTTGAGAAAAAACATCGTATTTGAAAAGCAACTCCACCAAATTTAGAGCTAATTCACTCATTACTCTGAGCATTAGAGTATGACCCTACTAAAAACATAATATACAAAGCTTCATTGACAACGTACAGCATCCATAAACAGTCAGACATTTTTATAAAGCTACAACTATACTTTCCGAAGTACAATTTTAGCTTAAAACTTGGAGGGGACTGTACCAATAAAAACATTTGTCTCTTTCCTTCCTCGGAAACGATTTCGGTAAACTTTATTTGCTAATTTAGTCCATATATTTAATAATGAAACTATACAGGCCGGTTTCCCTAGAAAAATAGTTAAAATGTTTATGTTTTTTTGACAAAATGGCGAGGAAAATTAAACGCTTTCCACAAGTGCTCCATATTTTTGTAATCTACTCTTCAATACCTTTTATTTTAATACCCCACTCAAAATTTAAAAAAAAATAGTTTTGTCGCGTGTGACGTGAATTATCCGCCATTTTCGATTTAAACAGCTGTAAATTTTGAGTTGGGTATATTTTTCGTCAAAACGACCTTTATTACAGAAAAGTTATCCATGTTTTTATCTCTTTTGATTCAAAAGTTATTGGAACCGTACAGAGTGTCAGACAGACAAACACATGAACTAAACTATAAGGGTTCCTTTTTTTGGTTTTACCAACGAAACCCTAAAAATGGAGTCAAGAGACAAGAGAATTTTAAATATATTAATATAAATAATGTCATTGGTCTTACTGTAAAATTTTATCCGAGTAGCCTTTAGAC
>KZ651051.1:340435-360723 GCA_001010745.2 Gerris buenoi | reverse complement strand
AAAAAGAACTTTTTATATACTACGTTTTTAAATTTTCTTAAACCGTGCCATCGATATATTTGAAATAATATAATCGATATATTTCCTGTTTTGCTGTCATTTAATGTTTATCTCTTATTTATAAAAATCATAAATTTGAAACCTGTCAAAATGAAGATTGTAAATATTATGGGATATGACAAAACAAATAAAATAACATGCGGATTTTTTCCGAACTAACTTTTCATTCAGCAAATTTTCTGTAAACGAATTAAATTCTGCTGAGAAATAACTAAAAGTATTAAAATAATGCATTGTCATCGTGTCCTGAGCTGTTCTGAAAGTTTCAAATGTCTAGCTACTCGGGATGTTAGTTAAAATTCGATTGCAAGATTTGTACCGACAAACAAACAAACAAGAAACCAAGTTAATAAAAACGTAGTAAAAATAGATCTAAGGTTGATATTAATTGAAACCGAAGCCGGTAGTAGTTGATGCCTCAAATTTAAAGATGGCAAAACTTGTAGGATACAGTCAAGCAAAAATGATAATTATCGTTTTTTTGAAGATATATGGGGAGTGATGCTGCTGGCCCGCGGCTCCTAAGACGCTAAAGTCTAGAGGCAAAATAAGGTTGCTCCATATCATTAACACAACCCCATTTAGGGGATGATGCAGTGCTTAAAGCAACAAATTAATAATTAAAGAGTCTTTACTGTGGTCGAGAAACAATTCCGTCACCTGCGGCTCAACCATAAACATTGCTCTTGAGTGCAGCAAAGTGCCACATTGTGCGCAAGTTGCACTTAATAACTATTTACACCTCTATTTTTAGGGTGTTCATGACTTTTTCTTTTTTATCTTGGTTCTTTTCTTATTTCTACAATAGTTAGTCTTGTTATTTCTCTTTTCCTTTTGGTGTCAGACTTTTAGTATGGTTTTTCTCCGGTTAGGGTTAGGGGAACATAGACAACAGGTTACACTGAATAGCGGTGCATTTTCTTGTTAGAACCGGAATTTATTTATATACCGCAATCAAGTTTAAAGTTATTAGAGAAAGAGCTATCACAGTATAAATTAAGAAATAGCTAGTTGTTTCAAAGGCAATTTGGAATGTTTTAGTTTTATTTAAATTTGCATTTATTTTTCTTCTAGAGAAAGGTGGGATTTTTTATTTTTTTTTTATATTTTTGTTTTTTAACACCTTTTTAGCTGTGAGATATTGCTATCCTACTCTTTGTAGTATATACCGAGAAATTTTCCTCTTAGCAAACCTTGTAAAACAAAGAAGCGTTAGAAATCCTCCTAAAAATTTTCAACTTTATTATTATCTAGTTTAGCCAAGCTTACTATTTATTTTTTCGAAATGTTCATAAATATTATACAGTTTTTACCTCTTTTTATTTTATCTGGAACATTTATGAACAAATAATATAAAACTTTTTATCAATATAATTAAATAAAAGCTCGAGGTGTTCTTGCCAGAGATTCTTTTGTACAAAGAATGATGGAATTTTTGTCTAATTTTATTTTTTGCCGGATAATTGAAAATTTCCCTCTTTTGTCCATGTCACTTGAGCGAAACTTGACAAAAGATAGTAGGTCTCTACGATGAGAAGGATGGAATCACTGTTAAGCCTGGATATTACGACAAAACCCTATTTAATTATCCAGACCGTCGCACATCGACGCCTTCATTCTTGGAGGCCACCCTTCTAAGGGCTCTTATACATCCTTTAGGATGTAAATAATGCTGTGTGTGTGTACAATCCATATGTGATAAGCTTCTAGACGAACGCTTGATGGGAAGAAAGGGGTACTGAGCTTTAAGCCCAGCAGCGAAACCTTCTCAGTGCTTATTCTACCGTGTGTTGGAAAGCTCATGGCATGTTAACTAAATCCTTAGCCACCCGCCGCATGTGCTAAGTTTTCCATGGAGTTGCCACTAATTCACCAGTAGTCCCACCCCCTTTTAAGTCCTAATTTGTCGGAAGCCTTCTAATAGATTTCGAACTTTACGTCCTCCACAATCCCTTTTGAGTGGTTACAGAAACGACCGTATTAGAAGACAGTATCAACGACACGCAGAGCTGCCCACCATTGTCACCCTTTTATTCTGATTTACTTTGTCCAAACAATAAAAACCTCCACTTATCCTTCAACAAAGTAAAAACCAATGAATAATTTTAACTTGAACAAACAAAAAAGGATCTATTTTTGTACAAAAAGGAACAGTGATTAGAATTTTTTACCATCCCTCATACTTATGCCATTACCTTTTGCTATTTGACTTGAATATGAATTGAATAATTTTCTCTTTAAATGTAAACAGAACATCAAACAAGAAAGAAGTCATTTTAATAACTTGAAATGTCCAAAGAGCCGTTGAATATAATAAGGATGATTATGGAAAATACTTTAATATATTTGTAAGATCCAAGTATAAACGCTTCTTTACAAATAAAAAAAAATGTCTTCAACCTTTTACTATCATCAGTTTCGTAAATGTTAAAAAGAGAATTTTTTAAGGAATATAGAATTCGTAACAAATTTAATGCGGTCAAAGGTTCTTAAAGGACTTTTAAATATTTCATTTTTTTTTTTATAAAAAGACTTATATTTTTATCTAACAACTTACGACACTTAAATAAGACATTATCAAGAGTATTTACCGTTGTAAGAATAAAAATTCAGTTTGATAAAGTTAAACAAAACAGTCTTATATACATACTGGTCCTGGATTTAAATCCTATAATATGTCATTTAATGTTTTTATTATCTAACATATTTACATACATACATACTGGTCCTGGATTTAAATCCTATAATATGTCATTTAATGTTTTTATTATCTAACATATTNTGAATTGAATAATTTTCTCTTTAAATGTAAACAGAACATCAAACAAGAAAGAAGTCATTTTAATAACTTGAAATGTCCAAAGAGCCGTTGAATATAATAAGGATGATTATGGAAAATACTTTAATATATTTGTAAGATCCAAGTATAAACGCTTCTTTACAAATAAAAAAAAATGTCTTCGACCTTTTACTGTCATCAGTTTCGTAAATGTTAAAAAGAGAATTTTTTAAGGAATATAGAATTCGTAACAAATTTAATGCGGTCTAAGGTTCTTAAAGGACTTTTAAATATTTCATTTTTTTTTTTATAAAAAGACTTATATTTTTATCTAACAACTTACGACACTTAAATAAGACATTATCAAGAGTATTTACCGTTGTAAGAATAAAAATTCAGTTTGATAAAGTTAAACAAAACAGTCTTATATACATACTGGTCCTGGATTTAAATCCTATAATATGTCATTTAATGTTTTTATTATCTAACATATTTACATACATACATACTGGTCCTGGATTTAAATCCTATAATATGTCATTTAATGTTTTTATTATCTAACATATTTTAAAATTGTTCAGTCTTATAATAACCTAATGCTGTTGATCGGGACATAAAAAAGGGTTCCACAACAAATACTTGTTTTCACTCAGTTTTTGACTTTCAGCTAAATCATATTTATTTCTATCAATATTTCGGATACTTGATGTTTTTTAAAAAAAAAAAAAAAAAAAAAAAAAAAAAAATTAATAAAATAAAAAGGAATTTCTTGCCTACACCAATTATTCACAGACCCTGGATGACCTGAAGACCAACATTCCCGAATCAATTGCCAACATATCCATTATTATGCTAGAGAGAGTAGTGAGAAACTTTAGAATTCGACTCACTCAGTGTATTGACAAGGGGGGGCGACACCTTACCATATGTTACTTTGAAAGTGGTGTGAACTTAAACTTTAAATTATAATGAATGATATCTTTAATACTTTTTGTTTTATTGCATTTCGAAATTAGCTGATTATCCTGCCGCACTCATAGAACGAGAATGTACAATACTTTCTTTATACGTGTGAAATTGCATACTTTGGTATATTTGAATGATTTATTTCTTACATTACTTAGTAAATGTCTGTCGAAATTCGTGTTACATGAACATCTTGGGTACAAAAACAGCAGTTCTTCTTTCCAGTTACCAGTTTATATTGTCGTTGCTTTGAGTTACCACATTGGTGCACTGCACACCTGAAGATGCTTCCAATAGCGGAATCGAAACCAAGGACTTCAAAACTTCCGTATTGAAGATTTCACCGGAAAACAAAGACATTAATTACGGACAACCATTTTGCGAAGGCTCCTAAGTCTACATCACTTTGAACTGTTTTAGTAATATAATTATTACCTATCTTTGACTGATAAACTAAAAATTGTTTTTAATTTAATTTGTTACAGTTCCACCTGACATATTGGACTACCAAACCAGCACAGATATGGTAATAAACGAAGGAAGAAACGTATCACTTAAATGCGCTGCATCTGGTTCACCAACACCCAATATCACTTGGAGAAGAGAAGGAGGTCTTCCAATACCTCTTCCTAACGGCCTTGAAGGTACTACCTTTATTAATAATAGAAATGATAAAGTTAGTTTAAAATCTAATAAGGTTTATTATTAGGCCAAAATGTGTCTATTAGTCCAATTATTATCCATTATAGCTTACTAAACGGTATCAGTCTATCCTCGGCATTATTTTTCTCCCATGCCTGTGATAGCAAATCATCATCATTATAAAGATTTGGTGCAATAATCAAACAACGTCATGGAATGATTGTATTTTAACAATTTACCAGTTTCTGGAGTTCTGATGCAACCTTCTTCGAATAATCTGATGGTTATTGCGTGACTTCTAAAGTGCAAGAATTAACTTCATGATTACTTGCACTATTGAAGTCACAATAACTACCCAGATTATCTGAAGAAGCTTGCATTAGTCCGAAACCATTTAATTGATAAAATTCAACCATTCTGTCTGAAGAAGTTGTTTGGTTATTGATCTACATCTTTAAAATATCAATTGAGTTTTCTAGTGTCAACTATTGGAGTTTCAACCTCTATCACATTTGAGATATTTAGAAGAGTAGATGTTTGTTGATTGATTTGAATAATTTAAATTAACAGCATTACTGCCTAAGCCTTAGTTCAATGCGACATTATCTCCGAAACCCATTGCAGAACCTTAAAATTTAGATGTCATAGTTCAATTACGATATACGTATTAGATATCATTAAAACGGTTTTATCTCCAGTAGGAAGAAAAAGTTATGTTTTTGGATTAGTTTAGAGGGACTGAAGCAGGTCTTTTCTTCCCTGAACTCAAAAAGTAGGGCGAAAAAGTAAAGATTGCAACTAAATTTTTTACAAATAGTAGAAAATGAATGGTTAATGTAATGAAGTTGTTGAAATTAGGTTGGCGTCACTGCTTTTACGACCATGTTTATCGATGTTTATAACCTGCATCTAAATAACCTTCTATTTGAGTTTAATTCCAATTCTTATTTGTTTTTAATATTGAATCTCTTATATCTGCTATTAAAAGTGCTAATAATTATTGTTATTTATTAAAATAATAAATAAAAACTGTGCAATGAACGAAAATGTGTATTTACTTCCTACTGGAGATAAAATATTGTATGTACCTCGTGAGTAAAGTGCCATTATTCCCTTCGCGATAATTATCTCCCTCGGCTTCGCCTCGGGAATGAAAAAGTATAATTCCCTCGGCTTCGCCTTGGGATTTAGGGACCATGGTTCCTTTGGCTTCGCCTCAAACACCAACTTTTTCGCTCAGGGAATAATGGCTTACTTTACTCCCTAGGTGCATAAATAACTATTTTGATCTGCTATATTTTTAAAGTTATATTTGATCGGGTCGTCGATATTTTTTCGCTTCTTAAATCTATCAATTTTAAAATAAACATAAATAAATCCATGGGAAGGAAACCCGCTTGATACAAAACATCCAATAATGCCGTTAAAATTGTTTTAACGAACACCCTCAACTTTATAATTCAAATGTTGTGATGATATTTAATTAGTCAAAAGTAAAAAAATAACATTTTTGGAAAATACTCCTTTTTGTTTGTTAAATATTGTTCTTGAGGCGTTCTTTTTTCTAATTTATATTAAATAAAGGGATATAAAATTCTAGATCTTTAAACTAGTTGATGGAGTGAGTTTTTCTTGTTTAATATCAATTATTATGTAAATATGTTAAAAATTGTTGAAAGATAGTGCCTGATAGGCCTGTTTAAACATAATTTGTTCTCTTTGAAGCAGCTAACTGTCTGAAAGAAAAGAGGGGAGATTTTGCTATTTCTCGAGTCTAGATTGACTTGAAGAAAGATGGGCTTGGAACAAAAGGTTAACTTCTTTCAGATTAGTTTAACTCGAACTGTCAAGTTTCAAGCTTAATGTTTCTCAAAGTTCTTTATTAGTTCTTATTTTTAAGTTTTAAACTTTATGCAAATTTTATGATTTAGAAATAGATGGCTATAATTAATGTTAAATAAGTCCTACAACAGTGATAATGATGTTAGAAAGTTATCTTATGGCCCCCATACACGATCAAACATTTTGTGCAAAATGTTTGCGCAAACCTGATGTTGGGGAAATTTAGTAAAAAATCATGTTTGCGCAAACATCAAGCAGCCCCATACACGGTCTAAATGTTTGAGCAATCATTTTGACTGTGTATGGGGGCCTTTATCGTTTTTCTTATCGTTTTCCAACGTTTAGTTACACACAATATACTTTTCCTTCTTTATTTTACACTGTTTCACCCGTTCACGAAGAGATTGTAATTAAACGTAGAGAACCTAATTTATGCAGTGATCTCTTCGTGAACACCTTAGTATGGTGTGTGTTTTAAGAGAGGGTACTCAACCGTATATAATATACTGAATATTATATGAGTACCCGGACCTTACATTATTACCTTTGACTGTACCTCCTTCTCGATTTTTCACTTTTATCACAATAATGGGTTGTTAAATAATTAGCGTTTATGCAGCGTTTGCGTTTATTCAGAATAGAGTAGCAGTAGCATCCTAAGGAGATATTTTGTTCTCAGACCTACTCATAAGATACATGCAATGCTCTTGGACCTACACCTACACCCACACTGTTAACTTACATGCTTACTGTACAATAGCCTAGAGCCTAGAGTATATGTTATATCTTTTGAAAGAACACCTGCAGCATCTGTATTTTGTTCTTATGCCTACTCTTATGATATGTGCAATGCTCTAGGATCTACACTACACAATTGCTTATATGCTTATAGACTCTAGGTTATATCCGATGATAGTACAACTCGATTTTTTTTTTATTGTTTTGTTTAACATCCTAAGGAGATACTTTGTTCTAGAGCTTACTATGTATGCAAGGATTTAAGACCTACACTGTTAACTTATCTACTTATTATATAATAAGTAGCCTAGAGTCTAGGTAATGTCCGATGATAGAACAGCTCGAGATTTTATTGGTTGTTTGGTTTGTGCTTTAATTAAAGGATTATATGCTTAGTTTGTAATCAGCTCTTGATTGGCTTATATTATTTTTGCTTTTTTTTAAATATTAAATGTTATCTCGAGCTAAACTGAATAATAAATGTACAAATTCCTTTTAATTTGGCCTTAATTCCTCTAAGAACAAATCGTTAGTTACTCTTAATTTTGTCTCTTTTTTTAAATCCGCCGTGTATAAGTAGTTAGCATTGTATAATTAGCAGGGTGATTTTATAATTTATATTTAATGAAAAGTGTAAGGAACTTATTTTCTAGCGGGCGTCCCGCGACACTACACGTATTTTTTCTAATACCACTGCAGTATAAATATGTTCTCTGAAATTTTGTTTTATTAAAAAATAAAATCTAAAGAAAGATTTTTTTGGTTGATTTAAGAAGGTGTGAAATCAATTAATTATGTCAGGGCAAGAAGATGAAGTTACTGAGGTGAAAGAGAAAGGAGTGTTGTTGATGAAGTCTTTACAAAAAGGCAATAATTAAGGCTTAGGAGCAACATTAAAGGAATATAGATCACCTTCCCCGCCTCATCACCTTCCTTCGGCTAACCTAAAATGAAATATTAGCCCGATAATGGATTCTTGTCAGATACTACAAATGATTATACCAAACAATACTTTAATTCTTTATTTATTTTTCTTATCTCTCAATCACGATCTAATGGAATTATAATTGCAGTGATGATCTTGATAATTAAAATGTATGATATTTTATTTCTATACTAATCATTTATTTTAATTATATATTTCTACCTTAATTTGGTAGTAGTATTTTCAGGAATAAATTATAACGCTATAAATATAATACTAAAATCAATAGAATATAATATATTAAAAATCTAAATAAAACTATCAGCAATAAAGCAAATATTTTGTCTCTTTATAATTTTAACGATTTATTCACTGATGAACAACAATATGTGTCTTTCCAAATGGGGCTTCACAATAATTATTGTGTGATGTTAGTAAAAATATGAAATATTAATTTAAAAGTTTTATCGTATAACCACTCGCAAACTCTAAGATTTTTAATAATATATTATTTATGAGAATCCTAGCACTCTCTGCACGAATTGTATAGTGATTGAGTGTTTCAACATTGAAGAAGGGTTCGGAAAAGTGCAGTTACTGATTCTACTATCAAGTTCAAAAATAAGAAAACCCTCGGTGAATGTCAGAACTGTCAGAATTATCACATTGAAGAAGGGTCTTCCCCTTTCCACGTTACGTTGTGTGACCGAGAAGCAAAGTTAGGGTGGAGGTATCTTCCCTTCCTGTCATGGAAGTAGAGGAGAAAAATACCGGAGGCTAATCCGAAGCCCCGAGTTAACGTCCGGAGGAGGGGGAAAAAAGTAAGAGTACGACCCGTCTTCTCTACTTAGTTCGACTCGTGATTCTCATAGTCGGAGGGAGAAGAGGTTACTTAGATCTTGCAACTTTAAGGGATGTTGCCCCTCAGATCAAGGCGTACAAGTTACGGTTTAGGGGAAGTAAGGTAAAGGCGGAATCCCTCCACTTACACGAGGGGAAGAAGTTCTCGGAGATAGAAGGGCAAGATGGATAAGGGAAATGGGCGGCAAAGGGGAGAGCGATCTGATGAAGCTTGTCGAAACCTGTTAGGGGCTTGAATTCCTCCGTCAAACATCTTAGAAACCCCTTTAAAGGACCGTCTTATGCTTCTGATCTGAAGTAGAAATAAAAGAAACATCCGACCTTGTCTCGGCTAATAGAAGTGTCTCCTTTAACGCAACCCCTTTTGTCACTCGTTGTATAATATAGGAACTGTGGGAATTACTCAACCCCGTAACAAGACAATAAACATATTTCCTGGCTCCGGTACTCCAGTTTGCAATTTCAAGTTTCCAGTATGTAAGATAATAGGATTATAATCTCGGTGAGTGGTTTTCCCCATGCCTATACTGGTTTTCAAGGATATAAGTTCGTTTCGAGTTTCTGTTGCAGAATAATTGACTGATTGCTTTAGGGAAGCTTATTAACTCATACCGCCATAACGATTTCACAACTTCTCAATAGATATGGTTTCTTAAGCCACCCGCATCTATCTCAGCTTAAGTTTCTTTGAGGGGGGGGGGGGGGGGTAAATGTATTGTTTAATTCCATTTCCGGAAGATTTTCTGATTAACGGATTATATGAAAGGGATTCCTCTGGCAAAATTTAAAAGAAATTGGGTGTTCCTGTTGTAGAGGCTTTTGTGGGATTGTCTCTGACGTAATTTATTCACATTTCAGAGAAATGAATAACACATTATCACAAAATCATATGTAGATAACCATTCTTTTCTACCTTACTGATATCACATCTACTTGTAACTTGTAAAACTATTCTGCTTCAATATATTCACAATATAAACTGGATTTGATTCTAGTTAACAATTATGGTAAAAATGGGTTTCCAGCTTCCTTAGCACGAGTAGTTGGCTCTCCTATGAATACGAGTAAAATTAAACAGCATCGGGCAGTGGTCACAACTTGGATGGTGACCACACATCTGGTTTATTTCTCGGACTGGGCTCCCTGGCTTGGTGTTCATTTAGTATCGTCTTATAAATGGGTAACTGCTTATGTGAAGTGGTGACTAACCGGTTGCTTATGGTAATTGTAAGGTTTATACACTTGATGGAGCAACACACTAACCTCGAGACATCCATTACATATATATGTAGATTTATAAGCCCATTGGGCAATCCTAGGCCCCCCTCGAACTATGCAGCACTATGCAACACTATTGCACCACGGAGTAAGTTAGTAGAAGAACAGGTCTATTCGTTTCCTAATTAAAACTTCACTTCAATCAATTTAGGGATTTTTTGGGCTCGTTTATTCTGTAAATATTTGACAAAATTATGTTTCAATTTTAGCTTTAGGATTACCGATCCCATTATCAGTTATACTTAAAATTAAAAATAAAACACATTATAAAGAACAGCTACTGTTTTTGTATCTCTCACACTTAACGCCTTTTTGTATACCTTTCTTACTCTATGCCACTGATGATAGCTGTTTAAAATAAACTTTTTTTCGATGTTATATTTTTTTATATTTAAACAGCTTTAGCTGCCTCTCTAAGGCGATCAACATTAACGATTGTGTAAGAAATAGAGGTGCATTATGTCAGAAACCGATTCATGTTTCGAGGTAGTAATGTCTCTTGAGCTGAATAGATTCTTCCATGGGGTCTCATATTAGGAGAGCAGCATAAAATCCTTTGTGATGAACCTCCGCTGACGATTAGCTTTCTCACAAAATTTTATTTGTTTGAAACTCGTTAAACTTATAGTTTACTGTATTATTAATATTGAAATACATATTTAAAAACTAATAATAATCACTAATAGAAATTTATTATTATTTAATGCTAAAATTACACTTATGTACGAGTAAATTAAAAATCTAAAAGTTTACAAAGTACTACTTTTAAAAGGACTTATGGAAATTACTCAAATAATTTCTCAAATTAAATCATGACTACTAGACTATAGTTGACTTTATACTCAAACTTTGCGGTGTGCGTTATTTAAACAGAATTATACTAGTTTCTACCAGTGCTTCTCTAAACTTTCTTGTTTCTAGTTCTAGGACTTTACTCTCCGAGAACCCTGTTAGAAATGATGACAAATTTAGAAGCATTTTGAGATGTCGCCGAGACTAACAACTTAGCCGGATAGTTCGAGACTTTCTCTCGGCCAAACAATCCAAGTCCAATTAACCTGAATCAAGTCTAAAACTTTTACCCTCTTGCATTTTCTACTGAGGGAATATATTATTGGGGGAAATTTTGATTTTAGTGCTAAACGAATTAAATCTGTATTCTGATCAATTAAATCATTTTGAAGTATCAATTAATTTATTAATTAGAGTATATTTATTTACCAATTAAATTAATTGATATTTATTCTCAAAAGAGCCTCAATCGATATAATAATTGATAAAATACTCAGACCATCCTTTTTTTTTTTTTTTTTTTTTTTTTTTTTTTTTTTCTTTTTTTTATTAGTATTTATTTGTTTATACCTTCGTTGTTAAAACTTAATTAGGATGAAAAATATATATCGTTATCCTAGTCCTTCAAGAGGCGTCAGTAGTAGTTCAAGTGGATTGGTAGTTCATTAGTAGCACATTTGCCTATTGAAAGTTTAAGTGGTGCATACCTGACGGGAATCATCTTTCTACCCTTAAGTTGGATGGGATTTTTCATCAGAACGCTCTGCCTGGCCTCCCTTTCAAAAGGTAACAAAAAACGCCATTTGGACAACATGGATTTGGGCCCAAAGAGGTATGGCCCTTACGTAGGAAAACCAGGTTTTTGTAGTCTCATCGACTTCTAAACAGATATTAGAAGAATTAAACTACACAATTAATAACATCCTATATTTAGTTTTCTATAAATTAATTTTTTTTTACAGAAACCATAATCAATAACTTTTTTATTTCTCTCTCCCTTAGAAAAATAATATCCCGATTTCATCTAAATGGATGGATATGGATAGAAAGAGGTTTTGNGGAACGTTGACGACATTCCCAAGACAAGAGGTAATCAATCCTTGCGGACAAATTGTGTTCTTTGATTTGAAATCAAATAGAAATAGTAAATAGACTTAAAATAATTCTAATACTAGGCTGTGGCCGCTTTTCGGAAGTTGACAAGCGAAGCGAGCTTATTTAATTTAATCCAACCTTTTTTTTTGTTTTTTTTTTAATCTCTGCTTGTTTTACGAATTCTCGTGAGTAAAAAAAAATGAATAATAAATAAAAGTTTTATAGTTAATTAAAAGATTTCATAAATATTGTTTAATTTTTTTTTAAAACCACCATAAAGAAGCCTTCTGTTAATTATTTTATTTAAATCTCTAGACCATGAACAGTGCGGAATTATGCTTGACTGTCTTCTTTTTATTGAAGCCTCCAAAAAAACTAATAAAGGATTGAGAGTGACTATACTTTGTATACAGCTTGTAACAGCTGGACCGAGAATAAAAATTCCTAGCTTTTTTCCTTTTGTTAAAAACTTTTTTACTTTAATTTTCTTTCATTTTAATTAATTCTTGAAGGTAACAGGTGGGAGATTAAAAGAATTTAATAAAGAAAATCCCTTTAGCTAATAATCGCTGGAGAATATTTTTAAGATATAAAAAAAAGGAAAAGAAGAGAGAGGTTGGAATTTAGTTTTATAATAAAAATCCATGAGGTTTTTTTAAAGGCTACTTTAAAAGGAAGCCAATGGTTTTTTATTTCTAAATGGATGGATATGGATAGAAAGAGGTTTTGAGTAAGTAAGTAAAATAAATAAAAGGAAAAAAAAAAAAATCTATATCAAACTGAAAGTCGCGAGAGATGAAGGGGCAAAATAGAAGCGGAGAGAAATAAAAGAAGAGAACCCAATATCGAGAAACATCATTAAATGGGAGGCCCCCTCATCTCTTTAGTAAAAGAGTTTGAAAGGCTTTTTATGTGGAGAAAATCGGAAAGGGGAAAGAGACCCCCCCCCCCATCAGCAGAACTGAAAAAATTATTTTAAAAAAACCTTAGCCAGTTTTCTCCGATTTGAGTACTTCACGCTCAATAGCTTCAGATCCTTCGATCCGAGGAAAATCCTTTTCTAAAAATATCTGAATTTGTCATTCCACAAATATTAGTGGGATTACATAATCTCTAGAAAGTATAACGTGACTTTTATTAATGTTACAAATCATATTTTTGGAAATGAGAAGATAAAAATTCTTATGTCATTGGAGTCAAAGAGAATAATGATAGTATTTTTTCAAGAAAATCAAAATATGTGAAACATTTATTCAATAGGGATCAGTAGAAACGTATTTTCTTATTGTAATCTTATGTTCCCTTTTTGAAATAAAAAATTGAATTTGTATTAGTTTTTTTTTTTTTTTTTTTTTTTTTTTTTTTTTTTTTTTTTTTTTTTTTTTTTTTTTTTTTTAAAAAAATTAGATTTTTTTATTTTTTTTTTTTTTTTTTTTAAAAAAAGCAAATTTGACCAATTAACTGGTCTAAACTTGCTATCCTTAAATTTCTGTTTCATTTACAATTTAAATATTAAAAATGTTAGACGTTATTACATTTTAATAGACAATCATCTTAAATTTTATGTATCTTAATTATTAAAAAAGTTTTGTAAAAAAAAACATGGTCAGTGAGAGTGATATATACTAAACAGTGTGTAAGAGAGAGTAAGGAAGGTACCCCCAGAGAAGAGGAGTTAAGCGGGGAAGGTGGAGGAAACGGTGCTGAGCGGAATATCAAGGGAACGTTGACGACATTCCCAAGACAAGAGGTAATCAATCCTTGCGGACAAATTGTGTTCTTTGATTTGAAATCAAATAGAAATAGTAAATAGACTTAAAATAATTCTAATACTAGGCTGTGGCCGCTTTTCGGAAGTTGACAAGCGAAGCGAGCTTATTTAATTTAATCCAACCTTTTTTTTTGTTTTTTTTTTAATCTCTGCTTGTTTTACGAATTCTCGTGAGTAAAAAAAAATGAATAATAAATAAAAGTTTTATAGTTAATTAAAAGATTTCATAAATATTGTTTAATTTTTTTTTAAAACCACCATAAAGAAGCCTTCTGTTAATTATTTTATTTAAATCTCTAGACCATGAACAGTGCGGAATTATGCTTGACTGTCTTCTTTTTATTGAAGCCTCCAAAAAAACTAATAAAGGATTGAGAGTGACTATACTTTGTATACAGCTTGTAACAGCTGGACCGAGAATAAAAATTCCTAGCTTTTTTCCTTTTGTTAAAAACTTTTTTACTTTAATTTTCTTTCATTTTAATTAATTCTTGAAGGTAACAGGTGGGAGATTAAAAGAATTTAATAAAGAAAATCCCTTTAGCTAATAATCGCTGGAGAATATTTTTAAGATATAAAAAAAAGGAAAAGAAGAGAGAGGTTGGAATTTAGTTTTATAATAAAAATCCATGAGGTTTTTTTAAAGGCTACTTTAAAAGGAAGCCAATGGTTTTTTATTTTTATCCCTTGCTTTAAATTATATTAGAGAGGTAACACGGTGTAATCTTTAAAGCATTAGTTCAAAAAGCTATGACACCACCTGTTCATTATTTTTAAAACTTTTTCTCATTTTATTATAACTATAGGAAAAGTTAAGAAGTGAAACACTGATTTTGAAATGAAAAGTTTGAAAATTATTGTTCCTTTTGACAATATAAATGATGTAACTTTATTCAATGAATTTATTCAATGAACTACAAAATAGGCATTCTTTATTTGTTTGAAAATCGTTGGAATAGTTTTTTAAAAAAACCATTTAGTAAAACTGAAGAATATGAGGCGGTCATCTAGAAAAGATGGTGGGCCCTCACCAATGCATTTTTTTTTTTTTTTTTTTTTTTTTTTTTTTTTTTTTTTTTTTTTTTTTTTTAAGGGGTATTAATTCTCCTCTTAACAAATCTGACATAATATAATTTCTCAGATTTTTAAATCATACAAAAATGTACTGTTTAAGAAAGTGATATAATTTCTCAAGTGTATAAATTTAGCTAAGTTGAGCCGCCAAGCGATTCTCTACCGTATAATCTTTTTTTCAGTTAAACTAATCTTTTTTTCAGTTAAACTAATCATTTTTTAGATTTTTCGCTAGCAGATCCTCTAAATTTAGAACTAACATTTTTATTTCTCGATTTATCATCGTCATATGGTTTGGAACATGAATGCTAAATGTAATCGAATCGGCCCAGTAGATAAGACTCCAGCGAAAACACATAGACTATTTAAAAAAAAAAAACCTTTTTGGAATCATTATCTTAAAATCAAATTCTTACGATATTAAAATATACCCTGGGGTGAAATGGAGAAATTAATTTACGCTCTGAATTTGAGTGTGTTATCCCCAAAAACTCTGAACAAACTAAAAAAAAATTAGATTTAGATGCAATTTTAGAGTTAAAATATGAATATTAGTCTAATATTTACTATTCATAATAAATAACGATGGAGCCAAATATAGCAGCGACTGGACAATTGCTAACCTAGGTCCTAAGACACTAGAATTTAAGCTTCAGCGCCCTGTCCGTTACATCAAAGGTTTGGGGAAACCTTAAACAAGGATCTCATAGGTTCAAAGGTCTGCGTACGATGGTCATATTCTAGTGAAATTAATCTCGGCCTCAAGTAGAAACTACAGAGGTATTACATTATCCTTTCTCCCTCTGTCTTTTTGACACTAAGATATAAGGTCAGGCTTCTCCAAATTCAAATTGTTACTTCTAAAACAAAGAAAGTTTACATGACCTTTATTTTTAAATTTAAATCAAATTATAATTATTATTAAAAACGGGAGATAGACAGAAAAAATAGACTTCAGCGCCGGGACTCGAACCACAGGCCTCTATAATTCCAGTGCAGCGCTCTAACCAACTGAGCTACACTGGAGATTTTATTTTTAACTTTTATAATTACGATGTAGATATATCGAGAGTCAGAGTATAAAGCACAAAGAGGCCAAACAATTATAAAAAAGTAATATAGCGGAGTAACAATCTAAAGAAGGTATACGGAATGTTCTTCTTTAGACTGCTACTCCGCTTATCAAAACAGAATGGGATATTCCCTTGTCCCAAAGTGCATTGGACTAAACATACCTTTTTCTTAATAGTTTTTTTGTCAGTCATTAATATTATAAAACAACATAGAGGAGTATCAATCNATAGTGAAACTCAGAAACTTAAAACCTTTATTTTTTTTTTATTAGATTATTATTTTTTTTTTGTGACATTTAGATACCTAATTAATTTTCGACGTATCAATAACTATTTTTATTTAATAACGAATAGCTTATTTCTTTATATTCCTCTCTTATTTCGTATTAGAACTTTAATTTAACTCAATAATTCCATTTGCCATATCGAAATCGTCAACACCGAATCATATTTTACATAAAAAATATAATAAAAAAATGTATCCATTTCCCATCTGAATAAATTTTTTATTGTATTTCTTCTATATTTCATTATTACTAGATGCATTGCATTGCTATCTCGAATTTTATGAATAATCATATTTTGAAAAATGTCAACCATGTTATTGATTTTTATTTTTATTTAAATGTACTACTGAGAAACCCGTATAGAATTTTGACATTATTACTATAGTTTTTTTTTTTTTTTTTTTTTTTTTTTTACATCAGATCTTTCCTTTGAGTGTTAAAAAAATCGATTTCCATACAAGAATGTAATTTTTATATAGAAATGTCTAGTCTGTATGCATTTTAATATGCTTGAAAAAAACTCCAGAATATCTTGTAGTTTGTTCACCTTAGGATTCGTTTTAATATTTTTTTCTTCGCCTACTCTCTATACAGGCTTAGATTAACTACTACATGTAATTATAAAATGGGAAATATGTGATATTTGATATTTATTGGATTACCTCTACTTTTTTTATTTTAAGTAGCTTGCAAAACCAATCTTTATAAGGCAATCGTCTGGATTATTGTCTTGCACTGATCTCTAACACTTTCAAAATATTCTTACAGCCTTATAATTATTTTCTATCTATATTATTAAAAAAGTTTTGTAAACAAACGGGTTCAGAGTGAGAGTGACATACTTCACTGAGTGTAGAGTACGTTAGGCGATACCCCCCTAGAAGAGGATTGAGTCCGGGGGAGAAAAGGGAGATCTTGAGAGTGACTTAGAGTACTAACCGTGTAGGCAGAGTGAGGGTGATATTATATTCGTCCGAGAAGAGAAAAGCCTGTAAGGTGGGACAGAGAGTAGATATATTGAAATGTTAGCGAGAAAAGGAAAGGAGATAGTAGTTTCGTCCATCCCCACTACCCCTCATTCACTATCCTACTTCCTTCACATATTCCATAGCTATCAATATAAATATATTTCTTTCAGAATAGGTACTGATAATTTAACAACCATTTATTAACCATATAGACGCAGAAAGCTGGTTTTAAAATAAAACATGCAGTTTACGAGATGATAAAGTTTTTCCATTATAACTTTCACTGACGCTCCTATTTTTTATTGATGATAAATTCATTTAAAATTTGAAGGAATTTCCAACGAAACTTGCTGGTTCACAAAATTAAATGACAAATTCATAAAGGAATTACACTTTATTAGATCCAGAAAGCTAGTCTAATTGGTAATTAATTCTTTCTCTTCCTTTTAATTTATTCAGGTAATCCTGATCTACAAAATTGTTCAGCTGAAAATTCACTTCTTCCTAGCATCCATCGACATCAGTATTTGGTAAAAAGAAGGACTTATAATCCACTTAATACCTCTACAGATGTTGAAATTACTGTGAAACAATTTTAACCTAGAAATCACATTGGTTATGATAAGGAATCAAACCCAGAATAATTTTAAAAGGAATAACATGAATATGATATGTTTTACCTTTAGGGGCAAGAAGAAATGGCCATCACGTAAATTGCTTCAATAAATGTGAAGCTTGTTCGTGCCAGGAAGTCAACATTTAACAGGAGGTCGAGAGGTTTTCATTGATAGTACAATATTTTGACGATAGGTGTGACTCTTATAAATATCGTGCCAGGAAAATAGAATTTAATAGGAAGTAGATTGATTTTCACTTGTATTCATTGAACTATATTTCGCCGATAGAAGTGCAAATTTTATTTAAAATGATATCAGAGCTCCTATGATAGGGGTAACAAGAAAGGATTGGAAAAATACACGAATTGGTAAGTAAAAGGACTGGATTAGAGGATATAAGCAGGGTGGTATTGCTGAGAAAGTGGACATGGGAGGGACACACGGTAAGAATCAAAGATAGTAGATGGTCAGACAGTATTAGAATGGTGGTCAGTAAACAGGAAGAGAAAAAGAGGCAGGCCTACTAGTAAATGGGATGATGAAATGAAAAGAATTTGTAGAGGAACTACGTGGAAAAAGTTTGCGGAAGACAGTAGGATGTGGAGAAGAATGGGTTCAATATATAGTATGGCTTTCAATATAAAAAGAAGAAAAAAACAAAACATTAAAAAACGAACTTAGCCTAAAGGTAATCACAGCAATGTACTGACTTGTATCAATATATGCAATAAATGGTTAGTATTATTGTTTATCAGACCTCTCTCGGACCAAATGGCGATCAAAATGAATTAATGATTCATAATTTCACACCCTAATTCTATCAATTAGACAAATGTATACTGGTTTTTTCCCTACGTTATTCATGGAAAAATATTGAAATATCGATGTGTGGATTAAATGCCCAAAAATATAACTACGATTCAATGATTTTCTATGAAATGGAAAAAGTGAGTATATATTGTTTTATTTAACATATAATAACAGCTTTCCGCCTTCATCAGTACCTAATGTGGAATTCATAATGGAGTTCGATGGAATTCGAAATATTAATGCTTTCCCAATGTATCTAATGAAAAGGATTTCTGATACTTAAACTTAAGTTCTTAAGTTTAAGTTGTTTACTTCTTAAGTCTCTTGTAGTAATCCCTCGATAATTGATTAAGTAATTAGCTAGGTCATTATAGTTTGGTTTTAAAGCAAAATTCTTAGGAAAAGTATAGAAGATAAGGCACTAAAGGGTTTCTCAAAGTTGAAAGTCAATAATTTTCAATAAAAATTTCACATCTTGTAAATCAAGTGATTTCTTACCTCAAGGTCTGATTTCTTTTCCTGTAGTAGAGTAGGGATATTTTTTTCCTTCGGGTTTTTAGACCACTTGGTAAAGCAGATCACGCCCTCATTTTCAAAGCCGCGGTGCAGTTCATTTGTTTTCCCTTTTGCCTTCATTTGTTCCAATTTAGGTTTGGAGAAGTAACTGACTAACCATTAATCCCATTGGTAGGTAGGCACTCGAGTCTCATAGTCCCATCACGCCATCTTTTCACCCTAACACCCCCTTCCATACTTACCTCTAACCTCATCTCATTAAATCTTTTCAGTTTATTTTAACTTTGGATTTCTTCTTGTTAGTACATCACTGATTTTTCTTTTTTATTTTATTTTTTTACTTTTATATAGTAAAGAGAATTCATAGATATCGTTATAAAAAAATTTATATTTCTATTGATTTGAAGAACCTCTCATTGCCAATACATATATAGGAATGAATTAATGATAAATATGATAAGTTAATATAACTGATGTAATCAAAGACAAAAATAAGTGGAAAAAAAAAATATGTGTGGTGTCGCTCGACACTAGGTAGGAAGGAACAAAGTTCCTTACGTTTTTTTTTATTAAATATTAATTATAAAATGTATCACTTCACTACACCAAATTATCTCAAAATCCCTGTACCAAGTTAAAATTATACATGTATGTTTCAATTATGCTTTATACCAGTGTTTTCCAACCTTTTTCCAGTGGTGGACCACAAGATCGATTCCTAATGTGCCAAAAGGGGATCTGATGAATTGTAATATTTTTAAACTTTGTGTACGGATCTGGCTCTAGATGTCACAAATACCTAGGACAGTTAAAAATAAACTATATTACATGTTTATAAGAATTTTATTGAGCACAAATTATATTTTGGTTATACATATGATATAAATGCATTTGCGTTGTGTTAACAAATTCTTAAAAGATACGACTATTGCCATTTAAAAAAAAATATATATATATACAGGGTGTTTGGTCGAAGATGTAACAAACGAAGAGGGCAGATTCTACCCATCATTTGCAACAAAAAACACTGTATATACCATGGGTCAATTCTCAATAGTTTCGCCACAATACATTTTTTTGTTATTTTCCAAGGTACGTCCATTTTACTTTAAAAAATCTATTGCTGCACCTAAAATATTGATGATAGAGCTGAAATAAAGGTACCGTTGGAAAGAGGAGAAAATTTGAGTTTAG